>JAUOBV010125990.1:0-12741 GCA_032360425.1 Rubia occidens | reverse complement strand
TCCCTCATGGGGGCAGGGTCCTTCAGGACTTGTCGGTGGATAGACAATATCTCGGATCGAGATTTAGAGAGCGGGGTGTAGTTCTCGAAGTTCGAGGGGGTAGATTTTACTACAGGAGCATCCCGATTTTGCTTTTTGAAGCGATTTTCGAAGACACTTTTGGTCTTATCGCCCTTATGGTCATTGTCGAACTTCCGTTTGGTGACCCCTTCGCTTCGAGACCACTTTTCCACTATTGCCTGTAGATGCTGTAAGGTTTGAGGCGCTTTGGATATCAGCTTCCGGTATAGGCCGTAGTCGGTGATGCAATTCTGGTAGGATAGAATGATACCACGATCGGTTCGATCTGAGCAATTCATGCATAGGTCCACGAAGCGGTGGTAAAAGGCTTGACAGTCCTCTCCTTCCCGTGGCCTTTCCTGGTTCACATCCGCCATCATCATAGCGAATTTCCTCTTTTGGAAGAAAGACTGTAACAGGAATCTACCAAAACATCGGTAGGAGCTCAAAGATTCTGGTTGAGTATTGTTGAACCAGCTCTGAGCTTTTCCTCGAAGGTAACTGGGTACTACTTTACATATCTCGTATTCATTGAAATTTCGTGCCGACATGTTGTTTAGGAACGACAGCAGGTTGGACGCGATTCGGAGATCACGACGAGAGGCTCGAATCGGTGGAAACAGATTCATCAGTGACCACGATTCGCAGGTTCTGTTCAATCATCACCATCAGGATTAAAGTCATAAAATTTGTTGCTGTTCGAGTCACTCCAATGTCAACCAAGTCAGCTCCAAAAATATGCCTTTTCATTATGTTAAGAACACTTAGTTCGTTGTAGATAAACCCCACCATTGACTGGTATTGTTCAAACAAAGAACTAAAAATTTCACCAAAACTAGTACCACCTTTAAAACTAGTTGTCATTTACACCCAAGATTTATGAGTTGTTCTATCATTACTTATTCTCTCTCTCCAGAATCCAAAGTCAGTGTAAGCTGAGATCAGTTCTAAAATTTTACATGTATAGAACCTTCCAACAACTATAGCCGAACCTCTATACACCATCTCATTAATTCCAGGGTCATAATACAATATAGGAACAACAAATTCACCATTGTCATTTTTCTTACTCGTACCTCCAATCACATACTGAAATCTTTCTAATACTCTACATGCCTTAACTATTGTATTCCAATCAACAATTTTTTCAGCATCTACTTCCAAGATTTCATCAACATACGAAGAGATACCTTTAGATGCAATTTCTATCAGAGGTTCACCACGAGTATCAAGGGTATCAAGAAGTGTAAGAGAAACATAACCTAGAAAAGGTTCGACAAGAATCAGGTCTTGAAAGTTGGAGCCAGAATTTGGAGCCAGAAAATCGTCAACAAGAAATGACGTTCCACTGCTTTCTTCTTCCAATATTTCTAAAATTTTAACTTCTATGTCACTGTCATCTTGAGAATCCATTTCCAACTCCTCCGAGAATGTCCACTTATCAAGACTTGCTTCAAATTCTCCATTCGTTTTGCCACAATCAAATCTTCTAACCAAAATTTCAGAAAATTCAGTCCAAGAAGTCTCTCCCCAGATCATAAGAAAATATTTCATAAAAGTTTCAGCTCGGTCGACCAAATGAAGTTTAACCGCACCCAACTTATCTTCTTCTTTTATGCCATGGACAATTTGGCATTCATTTGATCCGGAGCTCGTCAATTTCATCGACTTGCACACCTTGTTCCTCCCACTGAGCTTGAGTCGATTCTTCAACATCCGGAGACATCCAAACCTCTAAAAACACATAATCATCTGATACTACTGCTCCGCGTTCTTCTTCCTTTTCACCATAGCCATAGAAAACAATCAAGAAATCTAAAAATGTATCCCAAGAGCTCTTAACTTTTAAACCTCGAATTATATCTAGCCATTGTGCAGATTGATCGTGCAGAAATTCCTCAAAAATGATGACTTTATCTGATTCCACTGTTGAATTTGCCTCGAATAGGAGATTGATTCTCCTAACCCAATTTTTAGGGTTCTTGCCATCAAAATATGGAAAACTAACCTCCATTTCCAAATCACTTTATATAAAACCCGCTCACCTTTGAGAAAATCCTAATCTGACTTGAGATTTACCAACAAATTCACGCCGAGGAACTCCTGCTCTGATACCACTTGTTACGATCAGAGAAATTACCAAAACAAACCTTTAGAATTAGGAGAGAAAGAAAGGTTGTAAACCAGCTCACTATATCATACAAATTGATCCCATTACAATCGATAACTTCTACAAACTACTCTTCTTCTATTAATATCTTACCAAACTTTGCAACTGTTTCACACTACCCAATTGTAACAGCTTTTCATTCTTTATCAGTGTTCAGCTCTGGAAGTTACGCCAAACAACTTCCTCTTTACTTTATTTATCCGCTGCTAATGAGCTATCGATTAAAAGACCAATTTACCCTTCACTGACCTGCATTCTTGGTTCACAACACCAGTAGCTCCGATAGTATCAGAGTCAGCCCAAGTTTATTGTGGGTTGTGTTATTACATTGGGCCTAAAATTGTGGGGGCCTAAAATAGATTATTTAAGGGTAATATACAAATATAACCTATATACTTGCGAAAATGCCAGTATAACACTCTATATATAAAACAACAAAAATAAGTTTATCTAGTTGATGAAAGTGTCAATATAATCCTCAGGTGGACATTCCTGCGTTGACTGTGTTTTTCTGATTGCTTACCCTTCCTAAAATGATAAAAATATACTTGGACCAAAAGGTGAATTTAGGTGGACAATTATACCATTACCCACCATCAGACCATTGACGGACCACCACCGTGCCACCAACAAACCAAGTAGGGTTACATCAGCACATTATGAAAACTTATAGGGTTATATCCGCACATTCCTAAAACTTATATCATCACATTCGTAAAAAGTGTAGGGTTATATCAATGGGCACTCTCAACATCATATACACCATTATCACATTATAACAACATTATATACACCATAAAATTCGACATTATAACACCCTGAACTATTAAACACCATTATCACATATTCTAATCTCATTTCAAAAACCCATCAACATTTTAAAAAAAAAACCTATGATGCAGGGAATTCCTTCTGGACCTTCGTAACACTCAGGCTCACCCTAATGTCCCCGTGTCATATTTATGATACATGCCGGATAAGATCCTGGGAAGTCCCCTGGATCTTCCTCCGATGCTTAAGTTAGTGTGTGAATGATGTATATATAATTTCTGGGAGAGATACATGGATCAAATATTTATTCTTGATGTGTTTCGTAATCTTGCAGATTGTGGACCATGTTCTCAGATCATGGTTTTAGTGGCGAGGTTTTAAGTGAGAAACTTCTATTTTTCCAGGTTCACTTAGGATGGCTCGCTCTAGGTGAGGTGTCGCTAGTAGCAAGGTTATCCTTCATCCAATGTGAACCGTCATTTACTTGGTTTGTATGGCTAGAGATATTGTCTTAGCTTCGGATTTTGCATAGCTGAGGGAGGTGTATATCACCCTGATCAAAGAACACAACAAAATAATAACTACCCACAACACAATCATCAATCCAGACTAAACACAATAAAATAAACAAAATTTCATCAAAAGCCTTGTATTTTATACCATGTATACCCCATATCACTATTCATATGACAAGAAGCAAAAACAATTATATAAGCAAACTCAATATCACATTAATCAAGTGATTTAAGGGGGGATTTCTGATGAAGATACCATTTTTGAAGGGTTCTCACACTTCCACTTCAACTTCCGCTGAGTGAACCTCGCCAAAACTCCTCCTTCGCTGCCGAAATCACACTTTGGAACATCGGCGATCAATATTAGAGGTTGAAATGGTAGTTTCATGCAGTTGGCATTTATTTTGTACTGGTATGATACTTTGTTTTTATATGTGCTTCCCTAAAAAAAATTACGAATCTGCTCAAATAAACCTATAGGTTTTAGGAATGTGCTACTTCAATCCTATCTATTTTCATAATGTGTTGATAGAACCTCACCTGGTCTATCGACGATAGGCTGCGGTGTGGTGGCAGTAGTCTGGCGGTGGTTAGACGGAAAAAGTGGGGGTATTAATTACGCTAAGGGAAATAATGCCATTTCCTATTTTTTATTTTTTCTAAAAGGGTAAAATTTTATTTTCATGAAATTCTGGCTAAAAGTTGCAGTAAAGGATATTTTTGCACTTTCACTTATTATCTGGGGTTATATTGGCATTTTCAATTATCATAAGGTTATATTGACACTTATGTGAATTATATGTGTTATATAAGCTCTTTTCTCATTCTTTAACCCTTCGCATGTGTGTAAAAAATCAATTTTTTCCTTTTTTGTTTTAGTCTATGATTGAACTAGAATGTTGACGACGGGTAGTTTTGTAATTATTCTGATCTTCAATGGCATTGGGGGCTTTTCATATAGTGATCAATTCCCTCATGTGCTTTCTTCCCCTCGTCTCGTCGATGATTAATCCAAAATTTATGCCGTGATTTTTGCAAGAGTATAGGGATTCATGTTTTATTCTTCTTTCTTGTTCCACTTGGACTATGTAGTATTTATTATTACTTTCAGACACCCCCTCAATGGTTGCTACAGCGGATGAGGTAGGAGAAACCCTAGCTCCGGAAGGTGAAGCTCATCTGGCTACCGTTCCGGATCAGGCTATCTGCATCAACGTCTCACGGTCTCGCGTCCTCAGTATGCCTTTTTAGGAACTAGTTATTCTCTATAAATTTATGCCAATTTGTGTATCGTTTGATGAGGAATTGCATAATTTAATGAATTTTGCACAGGCAGAAGGCTTGATTAACAACGTTATAGTTCCTAAAGTCACAAAGGTTTTTAGAGGTACTGCTTAATTTGTCTTCATTTTGTGTGGTCTATTGCATTTCATAGTCACCGACATTATTGTTAAATTGAAGAAAATTATGCAATGATGTAATTTTACCTATTTATTGATAGTTAGAAAACTTTTATCACGTGCAATTCCTTTCTAAATTCCGGATGATTACAGTTTGTAGGAAATAGAAGGGATTTTAACATAAGAATTGAGTTGTTAAAGGTATTGCTACTGTAAAAGTGAGTTCCCCTCAGTTTCTCCTGTTATTATTGCAATAAAAACATTGTCGAGTGTCGTTTTGTACTTGAATAAAAGTGTATCTTGAAATGTATGAACTGTTGTAGGGATATTTATCGTTGTTGTTGTTGAATTGTATCTGATAGAAATAGTCATACTGTATTCAAGGTCTGGGAGCTTGGTTATTCAGTCACTATTAATTTCAGTTCAATGTGAATTTTGGTCGGAAAAATGCTCGAGTCACCTATTTTCGTTCTTCCTGCTTCGTGGTGCACCAATTTGGACTTCATTGCCTGTAATCAAGAGCTTTACCTTTCGAAGCTAGAGTTTATCCTACCACAACAGCTATGGCCTTGAGGATGTGAACTATTAGGCATTCTCTCAGCTGAAAAGCCAAAACTTTGTCAGCCTTGGCGACAGTGAAATGAAGTGATCGCCTTGTATACTCTAGTGGGCTTTTAACCGAAGCTGGGTTGAGGTTTTTTTTTAGGAAATGGTGCATGCGAATATGAGGTATGTTCATTCTTTTTCCTTATTCTTCCTAGAAAATCTGTGGGGGTAAATTTTTTAGATTTGATATCTAAACTTTGCTAAACACTACTTGAATTTCTCATATTCCAGATTGTGTGAAGGAGTTAACTTTTTTACCGGATTTTGTCAAGGTACCCCTGTCTAACTTCATATCTGTGCCAATATTTTTTTTGTATACTCATTATCCCAAGGTCATAATTCTCCATTTTTCTGATACAGAGGTGGAAGTTACACAGAAAGAGATGTCAAAAGCATTGTTACACACATATTGAATGTCACCACCTTTTGCCAATTTCAAGATGGTGTGCAATATGATCTAAAGCCGGGGGTATGTTCTTAGGCATTCTTGTGCATATGTTTAATTGTTATTGAACTACTTTATTTCTTCATTGCGAAATAATTAAATTGCATACAAGCGTTTGAGCTTGGAAATTTTGTGTTCACAAATTTTTGTCAAGTGTCAAAATATTTTTTCCAGTAGAGACGAGGATGCTCCACTGAAGCTCATTGATTATAGATTGTCTGACTTTATTAAGCCCGATAAATTTTCTATTAACAGCTTGTTGTTTCCTGACTCGTTTTCCTTAAACAACATTTGGTCATCGATGGTTATATGTGCAGATTTAATCTCTTTTGTGCTTTACCTATTTCACTTTTTAAAAAAATCTGATCATTTCAGTTTTCCAATTCATTGAATCTTTCTCATTGTCTTCTTAAGTTGCGATTGTTGTCGGAGGAGAGCATTGAATGTAAGCAACATGGGCTTTGCGGTAATGTTGCTCAACTTTCTCTTTTTGAGGTGATTTTTCATAACCACACATATTATGGACATTGGAATAAATTTTATTATTTTAGAGGAAGTTACGTAAATCTCCTCTCCATTACTAAGAAGTATTTAACAAGATGGAACACATAACTATACGTAGTAATAAAATATTAGATGAATTAGAATCATGTTAAGAAAGGAATACCCTTTCTGATTGGTTTTATATATATCATTTTCCATATCTGATTCTACCTTGTATACCCTTTGTACTCACTATATATATATATATGAATATACACAGTCACAATCATGTGTGGGTTTTACATTCTATCATGGTATCAGTTAGTTTTCTCTAAAAATTCCCAAAAAATTCCAAACTTATTCTCGACACCATCTTCAAAGACTTTCCGATCTTCTTCTCTGGTATTTACAATATTTCCTGGGATTGGAGGTTGTTCGTAGTTCTGATGACTTATTCCTTGGTCAGGCACGATATGCCAAGGATATTTTATTGTGTGCCAGAATGTAGAATTAGGCTCCGGTTGCTATTCCATTTGTAGCTTTTTTGTAGCTTTCAAGTAATTCTGGCAAGCCATTCAAAAATCCCACACTTTACCGTTCTTTGGTTGGTGGACTACAGTATTTGTCCATTACGCGTCTGATATTTCTTATGATGTGAACACGATCAGTCAGTATATGAAATCTCATACTGATGACCATTACCAAGTTGTTACTCGAATTCTGCGCTATGTCCGTGGCACTATGCATTATGGTCTTCTGTTTCACATGAATTATTCAGTTTTTCCAGTCTTGGGTTATTCTGATGCTAATTGGGCTCGTTGCATTGAGACACGTAAGTCTACTTACGGTTACGCCATTTTTCTTGGTGGTAATCTGGTTTCATGGAGTGTGAAGAAACAACCTACGGTCTCTCGTTCAAGTTCATAATCAAAATACCGAGCTATGGCTAATACTGCTGTGGAACTAGCTTGGTTGATGAATTTACATTGAGATTTGTGAGTCTCTTCATGTGTGCCACCTATTCATGGAGTGTGAAGAAACAACCTACGGTCTCTCATTCAAGTTCATAATCAAAATACCGAGCTATGGCTAATACTGTTGTGGAACTAGCTTGGTTGATGAATTTACATTGAGATTTGTGAGTCTCTTCATGTGTGCCACCTATTTTGCTGTGTGATAACAATGGTGCTCTCTTTCTTGCTCAGAATCCGGTTTTGCATAAGAGAGCTAAGCACATTAATATTGATTATCATTTTGTGTGTGAGATGGTGTCTTCTGGCAAACTCAAGGTTGCTCATGTTCCTACGGACCATCAGCTTGCTGACATCTTTACAAAGGGTTTACCTCGTCCTCGGTTTGAGTTCCTACGGTCCAAGCTTTGTGTTGCGACAAGTCCCACACTTCGCTTGAGGAGGGTAATAGATATTAGATGAATTAGAATCAGGTTAAGAAATAAATACCTTTTCTGATTGGTTTTGTATATATCCTTTTACATATCTGATTCTACCGTGTATACCCTTTGTACTCACTATATATGAATATACACAGTCACAATCATGTGTGGGTTTTACATTCTATCATGTAGCATACCTAGACAAGTTTTCATTGTAGTTTTTGTGAAGGTTTGGGTTAAATTTTGCAAAGAGAAGAACAGAAGCCAAGAAGGCCATCTATAGAGATCTGTGAATCTTCTAATATGCTCAAATATATTACATTATTCATGCTTATATATACTGTATATGTTTTAGTTAGTTGCGGGTAGAATGAGTACCATTATTGAATAGACTGTGAATATCCAGTTCTTCTTCTGATACAGGTACATGTGCAAAGCTAAATCAAGAACCATACTCCTACGAAAACATTTGTGTGCTATTAAATTTGAGGAGAGGCGATGTTAAGATTGGTCAAGTGAGTGGGGTGGCTTCACAACAGACTAAAAGTTGACATTTACACAGGATAGACTAATATATGATAATTTTGTTTATATAGTTAATGAAATTAAATTCATCACTAATTTTATTTAAATTTCACAGCTTTTCACTATAATGCAATAAATCTCATGCCTAAGTATGCATGTCACTTCTTGTATCAAGGCCGCAAATACTCTGTAAGAAATGGGGGGTGATGCACCTGTTGTACTTGCTGGAGATTATAACACCACTCCACAAGTCAGCTTTATAAGTATAATAAGAGTTTGTGTGACAATTTACATGTTTCCAATTTCTTTAATCAATCTATGATTTTAATTCCTGGCCAGGTGCAATTATAAATTTTTTACTTCTGAGGTAATACGTTTTTTAAAAGATTTGACAAAGTATTGTGTTGTAGTGAAAGTTGTTCGTTTTTACAGCCAAATATGTCCTTTTACAGTTGAACACCATGGTGCATGTCAAGGGAGGGTTGTCCGGTCTATAAAAAATTGTCGTCCAAATTTTAAATTCCACATATGGACCTTGCATGGATCAACAACACATCTTGTTAAATTACCTTAATATTCTAAAAATATATATATTCTTCTTTCTCTAGACTCTGGTTGTGTTCAATGGTTCATATGAACTATACATGCAACTATCACTTCATTTGATTGTGTTTAGTTTGTTATTCTTTATTTAAATTTGATTATAGATCTTAAGCATTTACCAAATATTGTTTCAGCATATAATTTGATTGCATGATGCCATAATCCTCTGTGCTAAAGATATAAAATGATCGTTTGATCTTTCATCCCTCATCTGATCAGGATGAGGTTCAGCTACTTGGAGGGTTGCAGTGACACAGATTGTATGGGGACGTAGTGGTGGAACATTGGGGTGGGCCAGGAGGTGCCTGGTCCCGGCCAACTTTTTTTAAATCTCTAGTATTTTACGTTTTTCTTGTGTTTTCTTTGTTTGTGTATGGTAAAAAAAAAGATGTGGTCCCCCCCCCAAATAAATTTCTAACAGCAAGATACACTGTATACGGGAACAAAAGTTGTACTTAAAAAAGGAGTCCAACAAGAAATAGAATTTCCTTTTATCTAATTTTACCTTTAATATTTATCCATGTTATATTTGTTTTTTATCTAATTATACACAAGTTTTTGTCTAATCCAAATTGTACACATAATATTAAATGTGATCCAATTACAAATATAGTATTAACCGGAAAATAATTTTTTGCCTAATCCAAGTTGAACGCAGTAGCATAATGTTAATGGTAAAAAATGATTTTGAATTTGACTCCAATTACAAGTTCTATACGTACTAAAAATTATTTTGATACAACTCAATTACAAGTTGTACACGTACGCAGTACCTATACATATGAAATTGATTTAATAGAAATAATATGATCCAATTAAGATTTAGATTTTTTCTTAGTACCAGTATAGTATAAATAGATGTGACCTAATTTTAGAAAAAAAACATAAACTTTTAAATAAGATATCAAGGAGTAAGGCAAAAAAGTCAATGAAAGGTATTTAATTTTCATTATTTTCATAAATTATGTCTGTAATTTAGAGTGTTTATATTCTCTAAATTTAAATTTGACTTCGTAATTGTTCCTTGTTTAGGTCTATTCTCAAAATATGTCAAAGAAAAAATAAATCACTTCTTACTTCACACCTCAAAAGAAGGATAGAATTGTTGAAGATGATACACAACGTAATACTCCATTTGAAGTAGGTGAAAGTGAAATTGATCATGTTGTTTTTAGTGACCCGAGTACAGAGCACCAGTATCAAAGTAATGCAAAGAATGAAAATACCGGTGAAGGTATTTATTCACGTACTTTAGTACGTGTTCCGGCTACGCGTAAACAAATAGGTATGTATGATACAAATGAAAAAGATATAGTCAAAAGGGTGTATATTGGGTCATGTCAACCTATACAAGATTATCCTTAATCTAGTTCTGAAAGTCATCCTCGTTGGTTCCAAAAAGTTTGGTTTCATAAATATTTTTGGTTAGAGTATTCTCCGACAAAAGATGCAGCTTATTATTTTTATTGCTTCTTGTTTGCAAAAAGACCAGTTGGAAGGTGTGGTTCACATACTTTCACCGTTACAGGGTTCCAAAATTGGAAGAAAAAAAAAGTAAGCAGAGGAAAAGAATGTGCCTTCTTAACCCATGTGGGAAAGGATTCTAATTCAGCACATAACTTCGTAGCCAGTTGTTTTTATAATCTCAAGAATCAATCAGCTCACATTGAAAATGTAGTAGAGAAGCAAACTTCAGAATAAATTAAGCACAATCGATTTTGTCTTAAAACATTGATAGATGCAGTTAAGTGGTTGACATTCCAAGCGTGTACATTTAGAGGACATGATGAACGTGCTAGCTCAAAAAATCAAGGAATTTTTTTTGGAGATGTTACAACTTTTGGCATCATATAACAGTGAAGTGGATGAAGTTATTTTGGATAATGCTCCACAAAATGCCAAATACACTTCACCAAAAATTCAAAAAGAGATTCTGCATGTTTTTGCTAGAAAAGTGCAAAGTACGATACGTGAAGAGATTGGTGATTCTAAATTTTGCTTGATTGTAGATGAATCTAGAGATGTTTCCAAGAGGGAGCAAATGGCCATCGTCATAAGATTTGTTGACAAAAAAGGGTTTGTAAGGGAGCGATTTTTGGATTTAGTCCATGTTAAAAACACGACTTCTTTGACTTTAAAGACTGAGATTTGTGATGTTCTTTCACATCATAATCTTAATGTTCAGAATATGAGAGGTCAGGGATATGATGGGGCAAGTAATATGCGCGGAGAGTGGAATGGATTGCAAGCATTATTTCGCAATGATTGTAAATATGCTTATTATATTCATTGTTTGGCTCATCAATTACAACTAACACTTGTTGCTGCAGCAAGGGAGGTGCCTCAGATTCATACTTTCTTCCAACAATTGATTTTTATTGTCAATGTTGTTACAAGTTCTTCTAAGCGACATGATGAGTTGCAAGCTAATCAATTGGCTGAAATTGAGCATTTGAAAGAAATTGAGGAACTTCATACAGGTAGAGGTTTAAATCAGATCGGAACATTGCAACGCGCTGGAGATACTAGATGGAGCTCTCATTTTAAATCAATCTACAGCTTGTTAAGAATGTATGGGGCTACATGTTATGTTCTCACTGGCATAGCTGCTGAAGGAATAACTTTTTCTCAACGAGGTGATGCTTTGAATGCATTAAAATTATTGGTATCATCTTAATTTGTATTTATACTTCATCTGGTTAAGGAGATTATGGCCACTACGGATAGACTTTGCCAAGCATTACCACAAAAATCTTAAGATATTGTGAATGCTATGCATTTAGTTTCTACAAAAAAGAAGCTGATTCAGAATCTGAGAAATGATGGATGGGAGAGTCACTTAGATGGTGTCAAATTATTTTGTGAGTGATATAGCATACCTATTCCTGACATGTATGCTTCTTATATTGATGTGCTTAAATCTCTTCGACAACAAGGAAGGAAAAAACACTCTGTGACAATGGTTCATCATTACCAGTTTGATATTTTTAATGTTGGTATAGATCAACAGTTATATGAGTTAAATAGCAGATTCAGTGAACAAGTGGTAGAACTTCTCATCTTGAGTGCATCATTGAATCCTAGAGATAATTATAAGTCATTCAACAAGGAGAGTATAAGCTACCTAGTTGAGAAATTTTATCCTGGTGATTTTTCTGAACAAGAGAAAATTGATCTAAAGTGTGAATTGCAACATTATCAGTTAGATGTTTCTACTCATCCATATTTGAAAAATTTATCAAACATTGGTGATTTGTGTTGGGGGTTTGTGACCATAGAAAAGGTACATATGTATCCCTTACTTTATGGACTATTGTGCCTAGTCTTGACTCTTCCGACATCTACTAAATCTGAACGAGCTTTTTCAGCCATGAAAATTAGGAAAACATTTCTCCGCAATTGAATGGAAGATGATTTTCTGCGAGATTATTTGTTGGTCACTATAGAAAAGGATATTGCAGAGACATTTGATATTGATTCGATCATCGATACTTTTTATATGATCAAAGAGAGGAAAACACAGTTTAAATAAAAATAAGAAGGTCGTCTATTTCAGAAATATCGATTTTGTATTTTCTTTAGCACTATTATATCTTTAGTATTTGATTTTTTGTCCTTTAAATGATACAATCTACTATGATTTGTTATTTTAATGGTCTATTGGATTTTTTTTTAAAAATAACTTTAGTCCCCCCGTATGAAATTCCTGGTTCCGCCCCTGCATGTCTACATGGAATTGCAGACAAGTGTGTAATTGTGTGCATACCCTA
>JAUOBV010125884.1:0-12743 GCA_032360425.1 Rubia occidens | reverse complement strand
ATTCAAATTAAACTTAATTTGACTTGATTTTAAAATTTTGGTTTTACATATATAGATTACATGTTTTTATTGAACTACTAATGGTTTATAATGACCTAATGAATTGTGTATTTTTATATATTTCTACAAATTTTAAGATCATTATCTTTACCTAACATAGTTTTGGATAATTATGGGTAAATAATTTTAAAGAAAATCACCCATAAGACCACCTAACCCTGATTTTAATAACTAATATACGCAATCAACTGATTTTGGTGAAATGGGTAAATGAAATAATTTACACTAAATTATTATACTATTAATGCTAAAGTTAAACTCCATGGTGACATGACTTTGAAATATATTATAGTCCACATGTTTAGGAGAAAAATATTTTTAAATGATCCGTACGAAGCAGTTCTAAGGTAAACGATCTGGTAGCTAATTGTTTTTTTTACTGAACATATGCTAAGCAATTTATTGGCAAGAGGTTCAAGGATCCATCTGTCCAGGCTGACATGAGACTATGGTTGTTCAGGGTCATTCCAGGTCTTGGTGAGAAACCGATGATTTTAGTCAACTACGGGGGAGATGAGAAGCAGTTTCCTGTAGAAGAGATATCATCCATGGTCCTCATCAAATATTTGTAGTCATGTTTAATTTTATTTTGTGTGATTTCCTGATCTACCTATTTACAAGTCATTATTGACCTACTAATGGTTTATAATGACCTGACCTAAGTAATAACTATACTAATATGAACTTGATGTAAACCCGTTTAAAGTCTCTCTGTCTCTGCCTTTGTAAGGCTTCAAATGGTATCAGAGTCATGGTTCTTAAGGGTATTACTAGATAGTATGCTTATTATCAAATAATTAAGAATGAATTTAAATATTTTTGAACAAAATTATAAGCATAATATTAAGATTTCTAAATCGGAAGAATATGAACTTCCTCAACAGCTCGATGAGTTAAATAGCTGGACAATTCCATTAGTTTCTACAAAGAAAATTTATAACTATGGTATTTTTGAGAATCTAAAAAATAGAAATATATTTAGAACTATTAAAGAATCAATCCAAATGGATAATAAAGAAAAAAATATTTAGTTATTCTCTGACATTAATATTGAAATATATCAAAAACTTTATTACAAGGTTTTACACATTGGTTTAGTTCAAATTGCTTTTAAACCTTCAACCATGGAAGGTCTTCCAGAAAGTTTTATGGAAGTCTTAAGGGATGCCATAAATCTAGATTGGAGACAATTCTCTATGGGTGCTATGCAATCCAGTGTGGCCTATGGTCAAGTTTATTTTGATGTCAAACCGAATTTGACAATTTCTTTGTCTGATCCAAATATTTTGCATGCTTTAACATTATATGTAAAAGCTCATGGTTATAATTAAATGCCTGAAACAGAAGTTATGTGTATTTATTACCGAATATATTTTCGTGTTTTGAATATTATGAATCCAAACTGAAAAATCATTGATGATAAAAGAAAAAGACAAACAATTATAATAGAAACCAGTTTGGCCAATCGGTCCCAAATTATTACTCGAAGAGCAATTAGTTGGGATGAAATCGAGTATCCAGAAGACTGGAAAATAGAGAAAGATGTTCATGTCCAAGCAAGGACAGATACACAGATTGCTCAAGTAGTTCAAACTACTGATGGTAATGTTCATCTTTATTTTTCTAAAGAAATACCTAAATTAGGTAGATCTATGTCTTCAAATTATAATATTCCCCCCTTTGAAGACATCCCCGGATGTTCTACTTCTAGAGAATCTACATATCAAATTAATGAAGATCTTTATAAGGTCTCATCTCCTTCTGAGATATCTCAAAAAAAAATCAGAATTGGCAATAACCAAATTCCACAAGGAATCAAAACTGATCCTATAGTCCATCACCCAGTGAAATGGGATATTTTGATTATTTAAAAAATGGATAGGACAATAAATGGAAAAATTGATTTGAATAATATTCCACAAAATAATTTAAATTACTCTCTTGGATCGAATCTTAGACAGATCATCAAGAATGATTTTAATATTAAACAATATAATCCATTCAGAAAATGGTTATTTTCATTTTTCACAAAGGAAGAAGCCTGCTCTATTAGAGATCAATTTCATTCAGAATTACAAAACCAAAAAGAATTCAAACTTTTTGTTCGATGGTTTGTAGAAAATTATATCCTTTTTAATGTTAACGCTATTGAAAGACTTTGGCATTTAGATTCTAAAAAGGTTTTTCGAAGTTTGTATCTTCTTGATGAGCCTTTTTTTTTTAAAAACAGTAATAATGATTTACAAGTTCAGCCATTAATGAAAGTTTTATAACAAACTCTTACAAATGGCCGAAAGATAGTTCATATCAATAATTTATTCAAAAATAATAATCTTAAAAATATTCACCTAAATATTATTGGTGAATAGATAAGTTTATTGCATGAAAAAAATTAATAGGTTAAGATCTCTTATGGAGACAAAAATAATTAAAGATTCTAGTACTCCACGACAAGAAAAATTCCTAGAAGTTCCAACTAATATTCAGCCATCTCCTTCTATGGATGGTATTAGCCTCAAAAGGAAAAAATGATTTAGAATATCTTAGAGAAATTCTCTCTCAATTCAAAGATTTAAAAATTACCAGTAAGAACCATGGTATTTATAAACCTAGTAGTTCTAAAATTATAATGATAAATACAGAAAGGGAATAAATTACTGCTAAGAAAAGTAATTGTAAACTTAAATTAGGTTAAGAAAGTTATTATTACCTAAGACCAACTCCTATAGATGTTTTAATCAAAGAACAACTTATAGGAATGATCCTACTACCTATTTATGTACTGAAATAGCTTAATGAAACATCGATGGAGGTTCTGATAGTCAAATTTTTAGAACATGCCATAAAATGATTATGTATGCTGCTGCCGCAGAAGGCAACCACCAGAGTGATGCACATATTGTGCAAATGATCATTACTGGTTTTTTTGGTCAGCTTAAAGCTTGGTGGGATAATTATCTCACCCAGGACCAAAAAGGCTTTAATTTTTAATTATGTTAAACAAGAGGGTAATGAAGAAAAACATAATGCTATATTTACTTTAATAGAAGCAGTATTAGAGCATTTTATTCCACTAATTATGATAATATTCGAACTCTGTTGCAAAACCACATATGTTCTACCCTTACATCTTTTAGATGGTATAAGGATGTCTTTCTTAGCAGAGTTTTAAACCTCCCAGAAGCTAATAGCAGTTTCCAGAAGGCCAGATTCCTGGATGGACTTTTCTCTCTTTTTGCTGAAAAGATTAAAAGAAGTGTAAGAAGAGAATGTGGAAATTTTCATATCCAATGGGATTTTTATTCCCGTGGTCAACTAATAGGGAAATGTAAGGAAGAGGGTAAATGAGATCTTTATTCCTGGGGGTAAATGGCCTTACCTAGGGGTTAACATGTTCAGAGGTAGACTAAAGAATGTGCATTTTAGGTTTTGTTTTAGAACAAATTGACTCTAAGCTTCTAAACTGGAAAAATAAGTGGTTGTCTATGGGTGGCAAAACCACCTTAATAAATAGCTGTTTATATTATATTCTTCAACATGTCTAGACAGTTCTTAGGCCTACCACCTTTGTTATCAAATATATCGAGAGAAAGCTGGCAAATTTCTTTTGGGGTAGCTCAGATGAGGGACAAAAAAACACTGGAGGAAATGGTCACAACTATGATTTCCCATAGAGAAAAATGGTTTAGGCTTTAAAAACTTAAAATCAATCATCATTGCTTGAAGTCTTAAATTGTGGTGGACATTTCAGATTGGTGAAACTCTTTGGTCAAAACTGTTATGGTCTCTAGCTGTTCTAACAGAAAGTCACACAACTAGAAAATGATTAAATCAATTAATCATTTAGCTGAAAGTTTAACAAGGGTGATCCATGGAAATCGAAAATGTCTTTTCTGGTATTCAAATTGGATAAACATAGGGCCTGTTACTGATCAAATTCATTTACAGGACTCTCTCTTCCATATTATTCTTGCTAAGTCTTCTGTTTCAGATTTTATATGCAACAAACACAATTACCTGCCATTAATATCTTCGTTTATCCAACTTGATACTGCTATTTTTTTTGCAGGAAGCTATTCTTATGCCTCATAGACAGGACATATTTATGTGGAAACTAGAACCTAATGGAGCTTTCACTTTGAAATCAACTTACAAAGCAACAGCTAGCACATCCGGTAGTAGATCTTCAACTTCCGAATTCCCAAAAACATTTTTGTATATATCTAGAAATTGCTAAACTGTTAGCAGCCCTTTGATGACATTTTAACTCAATATGGTTTCCAAATAGCTTCAAAATGTGTCTTCTGCATTAATCCAGATTCACTGGACCATTTTTTCAACTCATGCAATATTGCTAGCCATGTCAGGAATAATTTGTTAAATTTCATACATGTTTAAAGTGTTAATTTTCCTTCTCTGTGGGATAGAATGTGGTCAAACTGGAATTTCAGATGTTTAACATCATGCCACAACACTCTGGCATCAATTTTACCATCACTCATATGCCGGTTTCTTTGGGAAAGCAGGAATAATTTTATCTGTAATGAAATTAAACCTTCTGCCGAACTCATCGTTAAAGACATAAAACAAGAATTTTTTTTATTACTGCTTGGTAAACCTTTTTTCTCTTCTTAGGCTTCGACACTTACTTCATTAGTTCTGGATTGATCCCACCTATAAGACCAATTCTAAATTTTTTGTTTCAAACCTTGTTTTGGTCTAAACCATTGAACTCATCTTCTGAAACAAATGTTGATGCATCTTGGATTAAAAATGGAAGTACTGGGATTGGCATTATTGTGAGATCACCTTCGGGTGATTTGATTTTTGCTACATCTAAGTTTATCATGAATGATTATCCTTTAATGGATGAACTCATGGTTATCAGGTCAGACATTATATTCATTAATCAGCTTGGAATCAACTCATAATTTGAGAGTGACTGTGTTCTAGCTATCAATGCAGTGAAGGACCCCCTTCTGGCTGAATGGAAACTATATAATCTGGCTGACAGTTTTAATCTCATCCTTAATGGTAGAACTTGGATTCAAACACATAGAAAAGCAAAAAGGATAGAACATGATTTGGAAAAAATAGCTAGGTTATTATCTTCTTGAAACACCTTCCTTTTCCATGAATTGGATAGTGAACTTAAGGGGTTTATTGTAATTGATAAAATGGGAAATCGTGAAATTAGGATTCGTACATCTTAGTTCGGATGCTAGTGAGTTTTCTTTTACAGGTCGGAAAAAATGATACTCATGCTGCTTATGGCCTAAACTTAAATGCTACTGAACTTCCAGAAAGCTAACCATGTTTATGGCTTTCGTATGCATATACTGGAAGGGGGAAAAGGACCCTGCTTTCTCTGCTATTAAGCTTATCATATTTTGAAGATTCATATGCACTTCCTCATCATGAAGACTTTGAAGATCATCCCAAAAACTCAGCCTGATTTGTCATGGAATTCTTGGATTTCATTTTGTAACTACTATAAAGATTACCTCCATAAATAAGCTTTTATTTTGTTGGTAATCTTTCACTTTTCACTTAGCATAGTTCCATTATTATAGCTTGGTAAATAGCCTTAATTCCTTTCCAAGTATGGACTTCTATAAGTCGACACAGGGGGTGTAGGCTTCATTAGAGGAACACTTTGGAAAGTTTTAAAATACTTCGATTGTAATTATTATTTTCATCTCAAGTTTAGGGTGTCTATAAATCCCTTTAATAACTATGAGATGTTTTAATTTTTTTTTAAAAAAACGAAAAAAACTCAGTTAGGAGAATTCTGCCAACAATTTGCATTTGATCAACCCTCTTATAAACCAATAATAAAAATAGAGGAGATATAAAGAAAAATCACATAAAATGGAGTATTATAAGAAATACGAATTTTATTCTTATAAAATATATGCTGCTAAAAGAAGAGCACAAAATGAAAGAAAAGGCTATGTCCCTAAAAGAGAGAAAAAGTCAACCACTTGCTATGCTTATAGAGAAAAGGGTCATTGCGCAAATAGGTGCAATAAAAATAAGGATAAAATTATATCCCCAAACATAGATGAAGATATCAAAAATGAATTATTAAAAATGGTTGCTTCTTCGGATCATTCTGAGAAACTCATAAGCTCTTCCGATTATGAGGATTTTTATTCTTCTTTTACTGAAGGAGAAGAAAATCTCTGTGCATGCTTATCAAGAGAAAAATGTCAAAGATATCAAGAGTAAAAATAGAAATAGATTATGCGTTTTATAAACTCCAAGGACAATTTTCTTACTTCAACATCAATGTTATGAATGGTGAAGAAGTTAATGAGCTTCTGGAAAATATCGAGGATAAAGCTCAAAAAGAAAAATTCCTTGAAGCTTTATTCAAAGCTCAGGAGAAGAAAAAACCTAATAGGATTCCTTCAAAAATAAAAACAAGAATTGATCCTCCTTATGATTTCTCATCTATTATGGAAGAACTACAGAGAAAAAGGAGTGAGAACGGCCATATTACCATTCAAGAATTAAAAACAGAGATCCATGATCTGAAAACTGAAATTTCTTTACATTAAAATCAACAAATTATTCTAGAAGATAGGATTATAATCTTTGAATTAGGACAGGTAAGTAATAGCTCTGATATACCTTCCACCTCTTATCCAGTGGAAGAAAATAATTTCATTGGAACAATAAAGATTTATTCCCAATATAAATGGATTGATAAAACTACAATTTACAAAAATGTTCCTACTCTTATAGATTCAGGAGAAGATTTAAACTGCATTCGGGAAGGTTTAATTCCAACAAAATATTTTGTAAAAATCCCTCGAAAAATAACACGTGCACATGGATGTAATTTACAAGTTTCTTATAAATTACCCAGTGCCTATATTTTCCATGATAAGGTATGTATTGAACAAACCTTTGTTCTAGTTAAAAACTTGGCATATGATATTTTTCTTGGGTTACCATTTATAAATGGATTAATCCCTTTAAAACATATTGATGAGAAAAGTTTCTCCAGAACATATCAAGGGAAAACCATTACCTTCCCTTGGATTCCTGATTATAAAAATAATGATATAATTTCTCTTGTACAAAACAAAAAACAACATTTATGTTATTTGCAACAAAAATTAATGACTTTTAATATTATAGATCAATTAGATAATCCTAAATTACTGGATAAGATTAAGAATATTGGACATGATTTTTCACTATTTATTTTCAATGATTTACCAAATGCTTTTTGGGATAGAAAGAAACATATTGTTTCTCTTCCTTATAAAGAATATTTTCATGAACAAAATATTCATACCTAGGCTAGACCTTGTCAAATGAGTAAGAAATATTTAGAAATTTTTAAAAAATAAATTTCTAATTTAATAGGAAAAGGAATAATTTGTTCTTCTAGTTCTCCTTGGAGCTGCACTGCATTCTATGTTAATAAGCATAGTGAGCACGAGCGTGGGACTCCAAGATTGGTAATTAATTATAAATCTCCAAACAAAGCTTTTGAATGGATTAGATGTACAACACCTAATAAAAAATATTTATTCGATGGATTATATCAATCCCATATATTTTCGAAATTCAATTTAAAATAAGGATTTTAGCAGATTTAGATTAATAAATCTGACAATACAAATTGCTTTCACAGTACCATTTGGCCATTACGAATGGAATGTAATGCCTTTCGACCTGAAAAATGTTCCTTCAGAATTTCAGCCTATTATGACTGACATATTCAATCCTTATAGTGATTTTATTATTGTCTATATAGATGATATTCTGATATTTTCGAAAAACATTCAAGAACACATAAAACATCTTGAAATTTTTAAGAAATTAATAATTACAAATGGGTTGGTTATATCCAAGTCAAAATGCATATTTTTCAAACAAAAATTAAATTCTTGGGACATATCATTGATCAAGGGAAAATTACTCCCATTACAAGAAGTAGATAATTTTCCTCAAAATTTCTCGACGAAATCCATGATAGGAACCAATTACAAAGATTTTTGGAAAGCCTGAATTATATTTATGTTTATTATAAGAATCTATTCTTAGATGCAGTTGTCTTATATGACAAACTGTAGAAATCTTCCACACCATGGTCTGAAATTCATATGAAGGCAGTTTAAAAAGTAACACAAAATGTTCAATCTTTGCCATGTATTATGCTTGCAAACCCAAATTGGGGAAATATTATTTAAATAGATTCTTTTGATATTGGTTATGGAGGAATTCTTAAACAGATAAATCCCCATACTAAGCAGGAGTATTTAGTCAGATATTATTCTGGCTAATGGACTAATGGTCAAAATAATTACGCTACTATAGCTAATGAAATTCTTGCTATAGTCAAATGTCTTCTGAAATTCCAGGATGATGTTTACAATACAAAGTTCTTAATAAGGACAGATTACAATGCAACCAAATTCATGTTTCAAAAATATTTTACACATGACGTTTCCAAACAAATGTTTGCAAGGTGGAAGGCCCATTCGGTTCCATTTGATTTTGAAATTTAATATCATAAAGGAAAAGAGAACTCATTGCCAGATTTTCTAACCCGTGAATATTTGCAGGTACAACCTGATTCGTCCAACGTGGACTAAACCTACTCCTCATAGGGGTTGAGGTCAAGGCAGAGGCTCCGTCCAAAACTGAAACTGAGGAGGGATTAATACTCCACATAATCCAAATAAGCCAAAAGTCATACTTACAGAGGCACGATCATCAAGCCAACAACCGGATTAATAGATCTGAAGTTCCAAAACTTGGAAGATGAAAGGCATCAATATTTGATCCGATCACAAGGGGAAATAATCCTTTACTTATCTCATGAAGATAAGAACTACCTTAATGACCCATGGCTTCTGATGAACAAATATGCATAAAATTCCTGCTATACTTTCAAAGAAGGGAAAAGTAGGATGTACTATGAATATATCCTTATAGCAACAAGTTCGCTGACATTACTTCATTCCCCAAAAATAAATAAGGAGAGGAAAAGTACTTCTGAAGTTCTATCTAAGGAAGATTATATCTCCTTACGAATGAGGTATAAGCCCATTCAGATTGAAGGAATTCATAATTCCAAGGACATACGTAAGAATGGATTTTAATTACTTCGATTATATCGATGCTTTTACCCATATATTTTATTATGGAAATAAAAAAACATGCCGATAATGGATGATTAAATTCAATCCAAAAAAATTCAAAAATAGCCAAAATGGCCAAAATTTCTTGGATGGATATTCCCATTATGGAATGTTATAGGTTCTGATATTTAGATCCTACAGACCCTTATATGGATTTCTACAAAGAATGGGTATAAGTGGTACCATGTGTTACTCAAAACAATCCTTCTGATTATATCGAATGATCAACGTCATTATTTTTCTTTAAGCAAACCAGTATCCCATGGATATAGAAATGGATCCCAGAAGCAGGGAGAAACTCCGAAACTATTTTTTGCCTAAGGAGGAAATTCCTTGCTAGGTTTTGGAATAAGCTTCTAAAACAAGATAAAGATAATCCATTAATGATGTGTGGTTCTTCGTTAGAGGAAGAAATTGTTTCCTTAATTAAGTCCTTAAAATCTTTTTATAACAGGGAAGGGAGAGTGGATAATACGGACTCATTTTTCTCCGGCCTAGAGAAAACTATGAAGATGTGGATCCTTAAGTTTCAAAGAAAGATCTGATGACAGCGTACCTTGATAAGGTTAAGGCTGATTTCATTAAAAAAGTCAAAATTAAGGTGGGTGACAACTTATATTCCGAGCCATCCACCTCCTCAAATGAAGGACGCTCAAGATTATAATCCTTGTGGATGTCTAGCCGGAGAATTGCAGCCATTAAAAGAGGAACCAACACCAGAAGACCTCTTCGACACCCTAATAGGAGCAGTGTTGCTAAAATCAAAGTCCAAGGAGATATCTCAAGGAAAATAGTAGATGCTGTTATAATTAGCAAGTGGAAAGAAGACCCCACCATATCAATCATAGATTAGGTGGGCGAAGAGAAGGCTCTATCAATAATGGAGTAAAGAAGACCCCACTTTCATCATCATAGAGTGGGTGGAGACAGCTTTAATAAAGCAGCTATAATAAAGAAACTTTTCTTAAATTTTATTGTTCTTTAGTAATAATTTGTGAAGTTACTTGACCGCTTTAATAATTGTGAAAGCTGCCCCTTCACTTATAAATGGGAAACTCCCTCAATAGTTAGGACCAAGCCTTGGAAAACTAAAACCAAGCATTGTAAAATCCTTCAAGTAAATAAAACACAGTATACCCAGAAGCTCTTGCATTGGGCACAATTCAGGTACTTTCTTTTCTTTTTTCTTTTCTTATATCATTAAATGATAGGCTAATAAGATAGTACTATCTAGAAATACCCTGACTTCTGCTTGAGGAAACTTTATAGGCTGATTTATAGCACGGTATTAATGAAGTATTGTTTAGGTATTAGTTAGAATAAAAATCTTAAAATGGTTTCATTAAATTCACTAATTTAGTCACACAATTTCCATGCGGGTTCCCATGTTAAGCCGCTAAATCCAGGGATGGTGTTCGAGCAAGTTTCAGGCTGTTTTAGCATTGGTCTAGCTGTGACTAGGACAATATAAATATGAAGTAAACCTTTGAGTTTAAAATAAGTAATAACTATACAAATATGGATGTAAACCTATTAAAAGTCTCTCTGTCTCTGCCTCTGTAAGGCTTCAAAGGGTATCAGAGTCATGGTTGCTAAGGGTGTTACTAGATAGTATGCTTATTATCAAATCATTAAGAATAAATTTGATTATTTATAAAGAAAAAGGGCAAATGAATTCATTATCACTAAATTGAATATACTATTAATGATATAGTTAATAGAAGTGGTTAGATGACTTGGAAAAATATTACAGTCCACATGTTTATGAGAAAATATTTTAAAATGAATTGCAATATCTGTGCGAAGCAGTTCTAATGTAAATGATCTATTTTATACGATATATTTGCTAAGTGTTTTGTTTACTAAACATATGCTAAGCCATTGATTGGGAAGAGGTTCACCCATCTATCTGTCCAGGCTGACATGAAATTGTGGTTGTTTAAGGTCATTCCAGGTCCTGGTGAGAAGCCGGTGATTGTAGTTAGCAACAAGGGATAGGAGAAGCAGTTTCCTGCAGAGGAGATCTCGTCCATAGTCCTCGTCAAATATTTGTATTCATGTGTTAATGTTTATTTTGTGTGATTTACAGATCTACCTATTTACAAATCATTATGGACCTACTAATGGTTTATAATGATCTAATGAATAGTATATTTGTATATATTTCTACAAATTTTAAGATCACTAAATTTACCTAACATAGTTTGGGAGAGTTATATGTAAATGTTTTTAAGGAAAATCACCCATAAGATCACCTTATCCTGATTTTAATAACTAAGGTACTTACTTAACTAATTTGGGTGAAATGGGCAAATGAATTAATTTGCACAAAATTTATTATACTATTAATGCTAAAGATAAAATCCAAGGTGAGATGACTTGGAAAAATATTACAGTCCACATGTTTAGTAGAAACATATTTTTAAATTAATTTTGATATCCGTGCGAAACAGTTCTAAGGCATACTCGAGTTTTTTAATTAGTTTCCCATCACAACTCTTCCCCAAGAGCTTCCCATCGGTGATGATTCTTATTAACGGATCCAAATTTATTCATACATTTCTTCTAACTTCTAGTTGTGTTTCTAACACTTGGAACTCTTTGAAAGGATAAATCTTGGATATGTATTATGTGAATGTCAGGCCACATATCACTTTAATATCTCAGAAACACAGAGATACCAAAAGAGTAGACCTTTCCTCACTTACGGATTTCAGAAACAAGAACGATTTATATTTTTCACAAAATAAACAAATTGATCAATGCAATATGAGTATTACGGATCAAGTTAACTTTAACTAACTTCAAATTGAGAGCTTGGCCGACGTTGTCGCTATTTTCTTAATGAATCCCCTTGTCAATTGTTAATATAATTTAAAAGTAAATGATCATATGTGTGTGCATCATATGTGCTCACGATCAATGACCACGAATAATTTAAATTTTTAATTTTGGACACACTCATCAATGTCTTGCCAAGTAATTTTTTAAAAAAAACAAAAAAAAGTGATAAACTAATAAACGCAGTGAAATTCATGAAGATGTGGTTTCAAAAAGGAAAACATTCACGAGCACGAACGTGGATTGACGATGACATTAAGAATTTTAAGTCTTTAGTTTAAATTAGATGCTTATAGGCTTTAAGATATTGAAATAGTCTCCAATACAGTACTAATTATTGAACAAATTATCATATAAAGAATACATTTCAATATCTACAAAAACAATGTGGTGGTTGTGACAACGAAAACACTTGAAGCAATAGTACTACTCCAGAAATAAAGGTATCCTTGTCACATCAGTGAAACTGCACACGTGCTTTTGAATGTAAATGCAAGAAATTTTCCATTTTCAACCCAAATTTTGAATGTCTGATTTTACACGTTTTATAAACAAGAGTGAAAAATAGACTAATCTACATGCTCGAACATGCATGATGAGGTAAAATTATTTAAATTTATAATTATAAAATAATCATCATATTCTTGACAAAACTTAAAACATTTAAATACGATTTAT
>JAUOBV010125777.1:0-12743 GCA_032360425.1 Rubia occidens | reverse complement strand
TATTAAAAGGTTGTTTTTTTAAAGTTTGAACACCATATTACTAATGAGTGCCTAAAATTTGCGGGGTTTTTTTTTGCAAATTGCAGGAATAAAATACCAACTTTGACCAAATCAAACCCACCCAATATCAGATCCCAAACAACCGTCACTCTCTACCCGCCGCTGGAGTTCATCGTCGCCGGTTGTGGAGTTCGTCGTCACCGGTGTTGTTGCTGGTCTCGACATACTTAACCGCGGTAAATGGAGCTTCGCTACTATGGCGAATCACGGAAGGCATTTCAATTTTGCTGTTTACGGTAACGTTCAGAGGCATAGTGCACTTCGTTTCAGCAGTTTTCATTTTGTTATCCATCGAAACGTCGTCGACTATGCTAGCAGCGGCTGTGCCTTAAGTGCGGCAACCCAGCCTCTGGTTCTTCTTTCAACATCCTCTGCAATCACCGTTGAAGCGTCACGAAAACCATTGCTGGTACACCCTACAGTTATGTTCTCAACCTCTCCAACCACAGTAGAGTCCTCGTAATTTCATTCTCCAGCTCGGATTACCGCTGACCTCTTCCAATTTTTTAATAAATGACTTATTGGTCTGATTATCGTTCTCATTTTATGCCGGATCTACTAATTCATTGTCGTGGTTATCAGCTATAGTTCTACGGGTGTATTTTCCTAGTGATACTCATTTTCGCATTGGTGTCTATGGTGCTTCAGAGCTCCATTAGCGAGCAAGGGAAATCGCCCTGGTCTGTGAAACACGACCTGAAGTTCCCCCTTGCAATTTGTGCCACCGCAAAGATTAATTTTGTGGACTATAGAGCAGGAAAGTTGTAAACTCAACACATGTAAGTATTCTTTTTATGTTATATTTAAATTCATCAATAATTTTATGTTTTAATCTTTTAAATTATTTTTTGTATTAGAATTGATTCATATGGCATGTTTTCACCGTAGTATTATGAGATTGATGAATTCAATCTTGCTATTGTTCGACGGTGTGTGTTTTTAGGATGTGATATGAGTGAATTCCATTTGAGGAAGTGTTTCAGCAGCTCCACTGCTCAAAGGAGGGATTGCCATCCAATAAATTGGCAAAGAAGCTTGAGAGATTTGGCTACAAAGCTGAGGAGAAAAGGCAAAATAAATTACTGATATTTTGTTATGTTTCTGGAGGATTTACTTCTATGTTCGGTTGACTGATGTTTGTGAAATAATTTTCCATGGAACCCCCTGTAATGGTTATAGAATCAGCTGCTATCATTTCTAATTTTCCATGGTACTTTTTTCCTTTGTTGCAGTAATAAACATATATTTAGAAAGTATTTAGCTCTTGATGAATATCATACAGTATGAGCCGAGTAACAAAATGGAGGTAAAAATATACTTTTTTTAATGTGAAGATTATTCAAATTTTATGTGCTTCTATATGTCTTTTTTATGCTAGTGAAGATGGATGAAGCTTTTTGACTGAAACTTAGAATTCACTCCAAAACTTTATCACGTAAAAATAATTAGTGTTAAGTTTTGGATATACTAATCAGTAAAATTTAAAAGACTTAACCATGCTTTGCATTATCATTAGTCTCAGTTTCAAATCTTTGGTTTCTAAAATTCAGTTTCTAGTTATGCATGTGGCTTAAGTTATAGTTCTTAGAGTACTGATTTTAGACTATTAGCATTATGTTAGCTATATCCTACTGAATATATGCTATTTTAGACTGGCAAGCAGCAAATGTGTAATTGGTTATTCTTTTTTGTGCCTCTGCAGATCTTATTCGACAAACAGGCTATTATCTTTCTTTTAAAAAAAATCTTTTCTTTTGGCTTTCAGCACCACTGCAGAAATTGCGGGGACATATACTGCGAAAAGTGCACCCAAGGGAGGACATTCCTTAACGGTGATCAGGATGCTGATGTAGTTAGGGTCTGCAATCGATGCATGGTAACCGAGTTACTTAAATTGTCCATCCTTTCATTTTAACGAATTTGATCTGTTTGGATATTTACCATAATGTATTTTCTGTTCCCGTAAAGACTGAAGTTTCAAAGAGACTTAGCAATGCCAAAACAACAGCCGACAGAACAACTCCATTGCACAGTCATGAAGACCTTGCCAAGAAGCTCCAGAAGGAGATGGAAAGAAGCTGCAGGTTATCAATAGGTGATTGAACTAATCTCAACAGATGTTTAACTCCATCTGGTGATGGCAACGAAAAGATTTTTAAAATCTCTCTTTTTGTGCTATTTCTACAAGCGGGTGAAAGACGTTGCTTGCCCTACTTGTACCATTCATTTACAGGTACTTTTATCGATTTAATTGTGTTGTTCTACAAATGTTTCGAGTACATTTTGCTAAAGTGGGGAACTGAAATAGGTTCAAGTTCTGATTAGAAACTATAGAGTGTGAGTTTGCCAGCATCCATTTCTTGTCAGTTCACATTAATACTATCATCATCATGTTAGAATTCAATGATTCAAAAGTTCACCTTGTGTCTAGTTGAGGAATTGTATGGTTTTTCATGTAAACCTGTAAAGTGTACTTCCTACTTTAAGCCCTTGTAACTTTCAACATCAGTTACATGGTTCTTTTGTGCATGCTCGAAAAGTTGCTCTGAAACTCTATAAATCCATTTTGCTCTGTGGAACTGCATTCATCTAAAGGGCCTTTTCCATTACTTTCAACTGATATATATTTTATCTGTTCGATTTCTGTTTGATCATATGATTCTCTCAAAATCATCAGTGATTTATTTTGAGTTTCAGTGTGTTGCTCGGCGATCACTGAGCTGGATTCTCTCCTTCTAGTAAATTTTCCAGTGAAAAATGATTGATCTATTTATTCCTTATTTTGTAGAACATTTAAAGTTTGCTCGTAATTATTCTGAACGAAGTATATACAGGAGTGACGTCACTATACTCACGGCGGGGGCACTGGGGATCGGAGTGGAGACGCAAGCGAGCACTTTGCGGTCACCGATCATGTGGCAGAGCTCGTTGAATCGGCTTGCTGCTAAAGTTGTTAGGGTACCTTCTATGAATCATTTATGTGATCTTTGTTTTGGTTGGATAGTAATTAGTCTTTCTTATAGATGTGAATCTTTTGTTTGATTTGACATGATTTAGTATATCACAACATGGGACTAAATCTTTGTGCTCTTTATAGGCTTGGCATTGAATCTGTACATGCAGTTGTTTTCTTGAAAGATCCCGGTGTTAAACCTGTCATATACCATGGTATTAAGTTTTCTTCTTCTTTTTTTTTGGCTGAATTCATTTCGAATGGGTATTTCTCAAAGGACAAGCTTTTCTAATGTTATATTCTTCAGGTTCTATCAACAATTTAATGTTTCTAGATATGATGGAGAAAAACAAACACTATGGTGAATTTATCTTTTCAACTGTTTCTATAATTTTGTCACACCAACATTTGAAAAGCCAAAATCATTCCAAGTTCCCAAACTATTTCCTGAGCTTGGTTTGCTTTTGAATTTATGCTTGCAGTGTTTCCGCTATTAAGGAGTGTAACTGCAATAGAGTTGGGTTGTAATGCTCGAGGTTTCTCATGTGCTAGGAGTAGGGATAATGTTTGGTATTGTATCATTTTAGTAGGAAGGCAAAGCTAGGAACTTAATGCAATGTGTGAAGTAAGGTTATTTTCTCATACCTCGCTATACAATAAATTTCAAGGTGGTAAATGACCAGTTTTCACAAATCCGTATTCAAAGTAAATGAACTTTTTTATAGCTAACTTTAAGAGAAGGCACTCACATTCAAAATACCACCCTCTTTTATCTTGTTTTTTAATATATTTTTTCAGCGAATGGTGTATTTATAAATGTTCAAAGACCATGCGTAGGGTCTAAGAAGTTCTCACCAACAACCAATTGGTGGCTACTGATCAAGATCCAGTGCTTACGCCTGCAAAACATGCGATGAAACAGAAGTGGTTGTCATTGACCTGGCTCGGTGGAGAGGCGCATCAAGTTAGTTCCCCCTCTCCCTAATGGAGTAGCAGTAATGTTTTTTGGTCGAACATGGTAATTTATAGGCTGAGCAGAACTAGGTTATGCTAGCAAATCTACTGCCCAATTCCACATCTTTGCCTAGGCAGAAGAGACAGAGATAGGAGGATGTCCCTCTGGATGATATGGAAATGCATGTAATTCCTCTTCCTTTTTGTTTCATCAATATCTGAATTTCAATTATATGAGAATATATCGTTTTAACTTGATCAATGAGTGTTCTTAACTCTATTGGTATGCTTGAACAAAATGTTCTTAACTAAATTGATCTTTCAATATTTATCTCCCAGTGTATAAAATCTGGGCTCAGACCATGAGTGAAAAGGAGATATGAAATGAGGTCTCAGATCATAAGCGTGAAGGATTTTTATCTGGTATATATAAATGTATCTCTCATATATGTACAAAACCGTTATAACAAATTTTACTTCGAATGCACTTAAGTGCTATCACTATTAAGATTTCCCTAGGTACTTCTAAATGAGCGCCATTAGAAGTCGGCAGATAGTTTGTTTAAAGATGTGAATTGATTTGAACTGAAATTACTATGACTGTGTCAGAGAAATGATGGGATATATTTGTAGTCTTCAAGTTCTTGGGAGAATAAAACTGGAGGAACTTTTTCAAATGATTATCTTGCACCTGCTGCAAACTCAAATTCTTTTTTTTCCAGTCTTGTGAAGATGAATTAACTGGTTTCATTTTTAGCTTTAAAGGAAGTTTGTAGTAGGTTGATTATGTCTTATATGTCATTATATTCTCAATAATGAATACAATATCATTTTTAGCTTTAAAGGAAGTTTGTAGTAGGTTGATTATGTCTTATATGTCATGATAATCTCAATAATGAATACAATATAATGTAAGACCTTACACCCCTCATTCAATAAATACCCCCACATTGTTGGACTTGATATGAACTGGCATTCAGTTGACAACTGTGGTTAATCCTGTTAATAAAATATAAAACTGTCATGGATCCCATGTGCTCCAGAGCCTCTTTTGTCTTTGTACGATTAGGTCATTTCCACAAATATGTTACTGTCACATTTTTCCGTGTAATTCTGATTTCCTGTAAATTCGTCTCTCAATAAGCACAATTTTTTGAGACTTTAGTTTGATTATTTAATTATGAACAGTTGCTTCTAGGTTATGGTTTTCATTTCGTCGAAAGCAGGAGAAATGGTGCCGCCGTCGAAGATTTCGTGGGAAGAAGTTTGGATCAGGTGAAAAGTTGAATATTTAGTTTTTTTAGCTTTTTTATTCCTTTATGAGTAAATGCATGTTGTTCACAATTATGTAACAACAAAAGGTAAAAATGAAGATGGATGAAGATGCTTATTAGTAAAATATGGACTTTTGATGTGGAAATGAAAGAGTGATAAGTGACATTTTTTAGGAAACAGTTTAATCGGTAACACAATATTCTAATTCTCAAGAGGGAGGTAGTTGACGTTTCATTACTTGTACGAAATGCAATTTCTTAAGTCGATACTTTTTTTGTTATACAATCTAATTGGCCTCTTACATATGTACTTACAATCTAATGGAGTTACTACCTAGCTTTATACATAATAATGAGAACGACCATTTAATTTATATGCAGTGTTCTCACCAAAGGAGTAGAATCTAGCTACTTGGAATCTCATTTTTTTTGCCTGATTGATTTTTTTCGCGTTACTGGAATTTAATTATTTAAAATATATATAACGACTTGTCAAAGTATCACAATATTTCACTGGCACGTTCACAGTTAGGTCATTGTTCTATTTTGTATTTCCTGAAGTAGGTACATTTTGGTTTTGTGATGTAAGACTGTTTGAAAGTGTTGGTTTGTCTGTCCTTTGATGAATGTAGTGTTAACTATGGATAGCATGTATCCTGACTATGTTTTTAAATCTCAGGTAGTTGTGTGGGTACATTAAACATTCATTGTACGTGTACTAAATGAACTTTCTGCGTAAGTTTAAGGATAATGAGTTCATAATTATTTTATGCTATTCTATTTTATTATCACAATTTACATTTGACTACTACTTGTTCCATTTTGCAGAGCAGAGTTTAATGGTTACTGTGAAGGTGATCTTGTTAAGGTGTGTTTCTTTCTCTTTCCTCTTATTATTTCCACCCTTTCTGAATAGTATCTAATATTGCTATGCCAACATTTATTGATCTAGAGAAAAATCGCTTCAATTACTATACCATAAACCATTGCATGCTCATAGGATCCGTTAGTCTCGTATTTATGTTCTCCTTGAATGTTTTATAATGTTGCTTGGGCGAGTATAATCTGGAGAATCCCTGTCGAAAATGTGGCACGTGGTCTCTAAGGAATTCGGTAACATTTGAAGTTGAATAATCTTTCAGGTGACATTAACAGTAAACTAACAATCTTCAGGGACTGATATCATGAATGCAGCAATGGAGTTGGGATTAGAAGTAAGTGTGATTGAACTCATTCATAATTTTCTTACATATTAATTTTCTTGGCTCAAGTATAAACATGACCCACACATAAAATGTTTTGAAAGACTTTAATTGTCTGAACATTAGAGTATTAGCTACTCCTCAGTTTATTTTGTAGACAACTGGAGTGTGGATGAAATCAGGAAGAAAGATGGTATGGAAGAGACTGCGGTGGAGGAAGCTACGCAGAAGCTGGAAGAGATGAATGAGAGGGACTGTAGAATTTTTAGAGAGAACTCAAATATTTCGTATAAGGGCTCTAGGATTCTGTGGTCAATGAGGAGTTGGAATGAAAGAAAGCTCACTACGAAGCTACTCAAGGCTGTGGAGAAGGCTGGATATAAGACCCCGTCACCCATTCAGATGGCTGCCTTTTCGCTTGGACTTGAGCAACGGGATGTCATTGGCATTGCTAGAACTGGTTCCGGTAAGACTCTGTCTTTCGTTCTTCCTACGTTGACTTACATATCTAGGCTTCCTGATCCTATGAGTAAGGAGAATAGGTGGTATGCTGTTGTGTTGACTTCTTTTGGATTGTTTAGATAAACGTTGTGTGGTTTTGAATCAATGTAATTATGTTCTTGATTGTTAATTTGACTGGACCCTTCATTTTCTTCCTCAGGCCATGCTTAAAATTATTAAAATTTATAGGCTTAATAATAATTACTTAAACTTTGTGGGTTTAAACTGTAATAATTAGAATTTAGTGGGTTTAAACTGTAATAATTAGAATTTAGTGGGTTTAATTGCAATTATTCAAATTTATAGGTTATAATTGCAATTATTAGAAATATGTGGCATAAATTGTAAAAAAATTTTTTTATTTCTCTAAAATATTTTGCGACGCTTTTAAGCGTAGGCATACTATGCGACGGTTCATGGACACATCACTAAATTTATGACGCTTTAGCAAGTCATAATAATTGTGACATATGCGCATGTCAAAAAGAAATTTGCATCTTTACGTGTCACAAAAGGATAGTGATGCTTGAAGGTGTCAGAATTATTTTAGTGACACGCTAAATAGAGACACTTCCATAAGCCGTCACTAATTAATTTTGTGACACTTCTAAACATCATAAATCTCCAAAATAAAATGTCACTACATGAACTATTTTTTGTAGTGTCTGCTGGTACGCCATCGAAATAGATGAGCCCTGATGAACATCATAACAATGTTCAGAATTCAACGAATGCCCATGGAAACCAGATTGTTCGCCACAGACACCGTGTGTTGCTACTGTGATTGAAATCCTACTGTACTAAAAACAGGAACATACAGTGAAATAAAAACCATATCACGGCTCATAACAGAACTCAGATTTTGGAGTGTGAGTGTGAGAGAAGGCCGGCAAATTTTTATATAGTTATGCTTGCCCTCAAGTATGAAATGAGAATCAAATCATGTTGTTTATCACAAAAGTCCCAAATATCCCTGACTGGCTCTAAGAAAAACTCAAAGAAAAGAAAAATAAATAACAGAGACACTAATTAATGACCCAACAAACCAGCAAACTCAGCATACCAATCCTTAATTTCTTAATCCATAGACAAACTTTACCTTGCCAATAACAAAGAGTCATGTATAACACACTCGACACTATCACACCCTTCAAATAACATATGTAAAATCATCCTCAAATCAATGCAAACTAGCCCTCAACTTAGTGAAAATCAGACAAGCATTAAAAATTTCTCACGTTTCCCACATTTCGCTCAAGATGTAAAAGACAGTCACTCAATATATGAAGTTCACATGGCAATACTCAAATCATTTAATGCAAATCAGAATGATCTTTATTCAAGGTTGTAATGGGGCTAAGGGGGAATAAAATAAGGTAAGGTCCTAGGGGTTCTAAGCTTCAAATGTAATATATATATATATACATGCTCATTTCAGCCCAAAACTTTCTCAAACAAATGTAACAACTACAGCCATCATAAAGGTGCAAAAGAAATCTGCTCAAAGCTGAATGCAAACATTTAGTGTTGGTGCTAGAATTTCATTTTTTTCCCTTTTCTGATTTTTTTTCCTTCAGTTTTTCCCTTTTTTAGACATTCAACCCCTTTTTTTGAATTTTCTAGCATCAAATCATACTGCACATATAAAAATTGTACCTCACAATCAATTTTTACATCAAAAATAAAGGTGCAACTGAATTTCTTCATAATCAACATCAATAATTAATCTGAGAAGTCAATCATAATCATAAGCATGCACATATATGGGACAAAAGAGAGGGATAAAAAATGGGCTTTGGCTTCATTTTTCTGCAGCTTAAACAAAGAAAAAGGTCAAGGCTTCAAGGGTTTTATTAGGGGTAATGTACGGTAGGTAATATAAGTTGTGGGGTCAACCAGGCTCAATCAGATGAGCTAACTCCACAAGATGAACATACAGAGCTCAGTTTGGCCAAACAGGAGCCATCTGGGTTAAGTTTGGCCAAACACCCCCATGCAACCCTCAGTTTGGCTAAACAGGAGCTGTGTACCCTCAGTTTGGCCAAACAGGAGCTGTATACCCTCAGTTTGGCCAAACAGAAGCAATCAGTTCAACCACTTCCATCAGATATGAAAGCCCCGATCTTGGAGTTAAAGTCATTACCTCCCAACTTGAAGTATGTATATCTTGGGGATGATAATACTCTTCCGGTAATAATTAGTACTGAGTTGACCAAGTTACAAGAAGAGCAGTTGATCATTTTACTGAAGAAATACAAAAAGGCAATTGGCTGGACCTTAGCAGACATAACCGGGATTAGTCCAGATATCTGTATGAATCATATTTTGATGGAGGATGATGCGAAACCCACTCGGGATGTTCAACGGAAGCTCAACATAAATATGAGAGAGGTAGTTCTTAAGGAAGTTTTAAAATTACTTTCTCTTGGAATTATCTACCTTATTTCAGATAGCAAATGGGTGAGTCCCGTTCACGTCGTACCCAAGAAATCTGGCTTTCAAGTGGTTGAAAATGACAAGAATGAGTTGGTTCCTACACGCCTAGTCACTGGATGGAGAATGTACATTGATTATCGGAAATTGAATGACGCAACTCGCAAGGATCATTTTCCATTACCTTTCATCGATCAGATGTTGGAAAGGTTGGCAGGTAACCATTTTTTCTGCTTCTTGGATGGGTATAGTGGTTACTTTCAAATATGTGTGAATCCCAAGGACCAGGAGAAGACCACTTTTACATGCCCCTTTGGTACTTATGCTTATCGGAAATGCCATTTGGTCTTTGCAAGGCTCCGGGCACCTTTCAACTTTGTATGATGAGTATTTTCTCTGATTTGATCGAGACGAGCATTGAGGTATACATGGATGACTTTAGCGTCTACGGAGATTCATACATGTGTGTCTAAGTCGTTTAGAGCAAGTTTTGATTTGTTGTGTGAAGAGGAACCTAGTGCTCAATTTTGAAAATGTCATTTTATGGTGAATGAGGGGATAGTTTTAGGGCATTTGGTTTCAAAGAAAGGAATTCAAGTTGACAAGGCCAAGGTGGAATCCATAGAGCAACTTCCGTATCCTACTTGTGTACGAGAGGTTCGTGGATTTTTGGGACATGCTGGATTTTACAGAAGATTTATAAAGGATTTTGCGAAAACTGCACAACCATTGAGGAAACTTCTTCAAGATGATGTGCCATTTGAGATGGATGAGAACCGCAAGAATTCCTTTGATGTGTTGAAGAACAGATTAATCTCAGCTCCAATTATGCAACCACCGAATTGGGACCTCCCATTTGAATTGATGTGCGATGCAAGTGATTATGCAGTTGGAGCAGTCTTGGGACAAAGAGTGGGGAAGGAAAGTCATGTGATACACTATGCCTCAAAGACGTTAAACCCGGCACAGAGCAATTACACGACCACTGAAAAGGAGTTGTTGGCAATTGTATTTGCATTTGAGAAATTCAGATCCTACCTCCTAGGTTCCAAGATAATTGTTTATACGGATCATTCAGCCTTAAAGTACCTATTTGCGAAAAAAGAATCTAAACCGAGGTTGATCCGTTGGATTTTATTGTTGCAAGAATTTGATTGGGAGGTTAGAGATAAGAAAGGTGCAGAAAATCATGTGGCGGACCATTTAAGTCGATTGATCAAACCAGAAGATGGTACGCCAATTCAAGAGTCCTTTCCAGAAGAGCATCTCTATGCAGTGTCAACGTTCAGTTTGGCCAAACAGCCCCCTGGTACCCTCTGTTTGGCCAAACAGGCTCCTGAGCCATTGCTTCATCCATTACCAGCTTTCAGTTTGGCCAAACAGGAGCCGTCTACCCTCAGTTTGGCCAAACGGCCTACTGCCCCACTACTTGCACCAGAGACAACTTCCAGTTTGGCCAAACAGGCCCCTGCAGCCTTCAGTTTGGCCAAACAACCACCTGCAGCCTTCAGTTTGGCCAAACAGGCCCCTGCGACCCTCAGTTTGGCCAAACAGGCCCCTGCGCCAGCATTGCTTCCAGGTAAGTTTTCTAATGACCCTTGGTATGCAGATATTGTGAATTTTATTACCACTGGAGATATGCCACACACCTTTAGCCGTGCACAAAAATTAAAATTGAAAAGTGAATGTAAACATTATATTTGGGATGAACCGTACCTTTGGAAGATAGGTTCAGATCAAATTATTAGACGATGCATTCCAGAGGAAGAGCAAGGTATGATTCTTTTACATTGTCATTCTTTTGCTTGTGGAGGGCACTTTGGCCCAAAACGTACTGCTCGTAAAGTGCTCGATACTGGTTTCTTTTGGTTAACTATTCACAAAGATGCGTATAACTTCTGTAAGAATTGTGAAAGATGTCAAATGACCGGAAATATATCCCAACGTGATGAAATGCCCCAAGTTCCCGTAATTGTATGTGAAATATTTGATGTGTGGGGCATGGATTTTATGGGTCCGTTTCCTAGTTCGTTTGGTAATTTATACATTTTACTTGCGGTTGACTATGTCTCGAAATGGGTGGAAGCTAAGGCCACCCGTACTAATGATTCTCAAGTTGTGGCGGGATTTTTAAAGTCTCACATATTCAGCAGATTTGGTGTACCACGAGCAATCATTAGTGACCAAGACACTCACTTCAAAAATTACATCACTGAGGCTCTTATGAAGAAGTATGGAGTTCACCACAAACTTACTACCACCTATCATCCTCAGTTGAATGGTCAAGCAAAGGTATCAAACAAAGAGAACAAACAAATCCTATAATTTTTTTTTGAATTCATCAAGGATGGATTGGAGCAAAAGATTAGATGATAGTCTATGGGCGTACCGCATCGCTTTTAAACTACTATTGGAATGTCTCCATATCGACTAGTTTTCGGAAAGATATGCCACCTGCCAATTGAGGTTGAGCATAAGGCTTATTGGGAAGTCAAGAAGATGAATATGGAACCACTCAAGTGTGAGAATGAAAGAAAGATCCAAATTCAAGAATTAGAGTAATTTCAATTGGAAGCATTTACTCATGCTATGTAGTGCAAGGAGCGAAGTAAAATGTGGCATGACAGAAATTTTAAATCTAAAATTTTCAAAGTTAGACGGAAGGTGCTTTTTTTTTTCAATCCAAACTTCGGTTAATGTCAGGAAAACTCAAATCAAAATGGATTGGACCTTATGAGGTAACCTCCGTTAAGTCAAACGGTGCAGTGGAGATTAAGAGCATGGACACAAAAATGACATTCCTCATAGATTGTAATCGCTTTAAGCAATACTATGATTCTTTTAATGTGGCATCAGTGGAAGTAATTACATTATGCCAAACATTTGATCATTAACAACGTCTAAGAGTCGAACCAAAGACTATAAACACAGACTATAAACAAAGACGCTATTGGGAGGCAACCCAACATTTTTTTTAGTTTTTAATTTGAGAAAAATGCATTTTTAATCCTATGTTTTGGACGAAAGTGCATAAATGACCTTGTAAAATCTGAAAGTGCAAAAATAACCCTGGAAATCATTGACCAGAATGTCAACGGAAGAAATGGCCTGAAATTATTGAAATGACTGTTTTACCCTTCTGGTAAAACATTTAAAAATATATATTTTTTGTAAAAGACACTAATGCCCTTTCTCTTCCGTTTTCCCCTTTCCTCTTAGCCATCTCTTCCTCTCTTCTCCTTCATCATCTATGGCGACTGATACCACTACTACAAATTAAGGCTAATATAATACGTTCCTTGTAACACTTATTTAAAATGTTATAATAGCTTATGAAGTGTTACTTAAACTTTTGAAAAGTGTTAC
>JAUOBV010125673.1:0-21212 GCA_032360425.1 Rubia occidens | reverse complement strand
AATCTAGCCAAATTAAACTAACCTAATCAAGGCAAAACTAACCTAATCAAAGCCAAACTAAATCACAACCTAAGTCAAAATCACAGCTAGAATGACAGCAAAAATTACAACCAAAATAAAAATAACAGTCAAAATCACCGTCATTGACCAATCACACCCTAAAGCCTTAGTCAAAATTACAGCCAAAATGACAGCACAAATTATCACAAATTACAGCCAAAATTATATCCTAATTATCAGTCAAAATTAGAATGACAGACCAAATCCTAACCAAAATCACAGCCAAAAATCTTAAAACTATCATCACACGTCATCTATATCAATCCAACCAATTAGCGGAACCATAAAAATCGGGTCACAAAAATCATATTCACATTCGCCCAATTTCACAGAAGTTAGCACATTTGCAAACTCAGAAATCACAATTTCAACAAAAATCACAATTGAAAAGAAAAGAGTTAGGGAAATGTACCACTTTGAAGCCTAGGATTGACAATGAATCGAACCCACAACAAAAATCACACGAAATTTGAGAATTACCAAAATCTAGGGTTCCCGGGTTTTTTGGGAATGAATGGGGATGATTTTCATAATTCGGTATTGAGAGAGAAGAACCAGTCGGTTTAATGACCATTTTGTGTCCGGAATTTAATTGAAAAGGAGCGGTGTAGGGCAGCGAGGCGGTGGAAAGACGAGGAGGCGCGGCGGCGAAAAGAAGAAACGGGCAGAACCTAAATTCTGCCTGTAAATTATTTTACATATACACCTAGTGTCGCGAGTCCCAATACTGGGCTAAAAATAATATGAACAGTTAGCCCGCATCGCGCTGGCAATGGATACCATCCCGACTCGCGACAGCTCTGTCGCGATCTTGTATGTTTGCTCCTGGAAGTTGCAAAATGGCAAAATTTCTCTGATTTCTGTTGTGATTGCGAGGGGCTTATCGTGACTCGCGAATGTTTGGACCTGGAAGTTGCATAAATTCCTTGTTCATAGCGACTCGCGATGTGTCTATCGCAAATCGCGACAGAAAGGGTTTTCCAGCCTTAAAACACATTCAAAACTCACAAACTTCAAAGCCTTTCTCCACTTCTCACTTCCTTCAAAATCATTTCAAGACACCCCTTTAAGAAGAACAAAGTAGAATCATGAAGAAAATTATGACAGAAATTGAGATTGAACTAAAATCAACGAAAAATCATGAATGGCTCTCCGGATAATCAAAACCAAGTTTATTTTACGTCGTTACCTCCCTTCTTGGAGTTTACTCACATTGACCCGAAAGGTTGGCTTCCTTTCCTCTATCAGCCACAAAACACGGAGGATCTACATCATCCCCTATCAATACTTTCCGCACATAGCTCAATGTCTCCTTATGTTCTTTTAACATGTGCAATAGCTTACCCATTTGGTCCATGGAAATCTCAATTGCATGAGCATTTGGGGGTTTCTCCCCTTTCCTAAGAGATGAAAATTTAAGACTTTTCAGTGGTGGTTTGCACTCTCCCACCAAACTCTTCTCACGAGAAGGAGGGAAACTTACCTTTACGTGCTTTACCTTGGACACCAAGAGGGTGCTGGAAGTTGCTTTCTCACTAGAATGTTCACCATTGTCATTTTCCTTCTAGTTAGTGCTAATGGCATTTGCAATCAAAGCATTATCTATGGAAACATTTGAGGAACTACCATCATTAGGCTCAAACACATCTTGCTTTATGTCATCAATAACATCAATAACTTAGTAAGAATGGTATCTACTAGGATGATTAATAGAATAGTTTGTGTCAAATTTCATCTTCTGCCCATTACATTCCATGGTTAATGTTCCCTTATGCATATCAATTATCTTCCTTGAAGTTCTTTAAAATGGTCTACGTAACAGAATAGGTGTAGCATGATTATCATTTTCCATATCAAGGACATAAAAATCAGCGAAAAATGTCAAAGAGTATACTTTCACCAACACATCTCTCAATATACCTTTTTGGGATGTGCTAAAGTGATAGTGTAGTTGGATGACAACCCCAGTTTTGTGCAAAGTGCCTAGATCTAGACTTTCATACAAAGAATATGACATCACATTAATAGAAGCAGCTAATTCTAGCATGGCCTTGTTACCAAATTTCCCTCCTATCTCACAAGGAATTGCAAACATTCCTGGATCATCGCATTTAGAGGGTAACTCCTCATAAAAAATGGCTGAGACACGTTCTCTTTTTTCACTCTTCTTCTTGCTTTGAAATTTTTGTTTCCGATTGACTGTGCACAATTCTTTAAGAAATATAGCATACCTAGGAATATGATTTATAGCATTCAAGAGTGGAGTGTTTACCTCACATCTACGAAAGACCTTGTAGATGTCTTGGTGTCCTCCTATCCTTCAAGGCCCCAAAAAATGGTGGTTCCGGCTCATAGATGAGGATCTCCGCCACTTTGGACTACTTGCGAGGAGGGGATGAGGTTTCGGAATTTGATCCCGGTCTTGGCACAAAAATCTCTTCCTCCACATCTTCTCCTTCATTCCCCTTCTCATTGGCAAACTCGCTGGCCTTCTTCTTCTCATTTTCTTCCTTTTCAACCACCCGCTCAACAAGAATCGTGCCTTGGGCTCCCTCACTTCCTTTCCACTCCTCAATGAGATGGCACTCACATTTGGACGAGGGTTGAGCTCCGGTTGATATGGAAGTTTTCCCAAATATCTAGCCTCTTTTCGACTCAAGATTTGAGCCATTTGGCTCATTTTGTCTTTAAATTTTTGATACTAGAGTTTTTTGGTGCTTTTCATTCTTCTCCGAACACATTGTCAACTTCCCAATAGCTTGCATGATCTCTTGGTTTGACATCCCAAAACTTTCACCTTGATTGTGGGGCTTACCACCAAGCCTTGGGTATTGTGGTTGAGGTGGCCGATATGGTTGTTGAGCAGTGCGGCAAGGTTGAACATTTTGGCCACCTTGTGCGTTCCCATAACGAAGGTTTGGGTGAACTTGGTTAGCCACATTGTAAGGCTATTTTTGTAACCTCCGCCAAGGGGTGATCAAATTTTCTGACCTGACCCAACCCGAAATGTCCCATTTGGGTTGATGTGGGTCGAGTCAAAATGGGTCGGGTCGGATTTTGACCCAAATCGACCCCCATTTGCTATTTTACCCCATTTTCTTGGAAAAAAATCATAAAAATAATTAGTTTAATACAACATAGCAACCATTAATTTAATTCTAAACAATTTTTACATTCTTGAATATTTTATAAACTAAAAATAATTTATCAAAGCTAATATTAATTATAAATAATATATTTATTAATATATAAAATATATATTCATAATTATATAATTAAATTTTAGTAAAATTATGATTTTTTAAATGATATATTAAAAGTATTCTAACTAACAAAAATGAAAATAATTGTATTTTTGTTTATTAAGTGAATAATATACAATAATATAATAAAATATTCTTATTTTAAATTATATAAAAATAAATCAATATTTTATTGACTATTTAAATATTATTATTTTTAAAAATAAATTATTAAACATTTACTATTTTTAAAAGAAATTGGTCGATTTGTATCTACTCGTGACCCAGTCTGACACGACCCAACCCTAAACTTTGGGAATTTTGATCTGACCTTACCCATTTGTCCCAAAAGTTTGGCTCAATTTGGGCCGGGACAACCGACCCGTCCTGACCCATGAACACCCCTACCTCCGCCTACTTGGTAGCCTTCGTACCCTTGATTTTGGTACCATTGGTTTCCTTTCCACCCCATGGCACTTAATTTTTCCACATAATCATCTAACAAAGTAGGACATGCATTCGTAGGATGCGGGAAGAGCAAATCTTGCACGATTTTACATGAGGTTCTTCCTCGGATTGAGTCATCAACGCCTTGACCATAGAAGTAAGATTCGACACTTGGTCTTCAAGCTTTCCATGGTTGGAAGAGGCACTTGCGTTATTGGGATTTTGCCTCCTCAAATTGGCCCTCGAGTTAAAGTCTATCGACTCCTCGACTAAGCTCCTCATAAAGATCCATAGTTTCCCTCGAGGATTTGGTCCCAAGAGAACCACCACATGCTCCTCTCACTAGTCTTTGGTCTTGATCAAGAAGACCATTATAGAAGTAGTAGACTAAATCCCCGTCTGAATACCCATGATACAGACAACTAGCAAAAATCTTCTTGAACCTATCACAAAAATCATAGTAGGACTCTTCATGCCATTGGATGATGTTGCTTATGTCCTTCTTCAAGATTGTATACTTTGAAGCCGGGAAGTATTTGGAGAGAAACTGCCTCTTTAACTCAATCCACGAAGTAATGCTCCCAGGCGGAAGATAATGGAGTCAATATCTTGCGATATCTTGCAAGGAGAACAGAAAGGCCTTCAACATGTAGAGCTCCTCGTTCACTCCATCGGGAAGCATCTCACTACATGCCATATAGAAATCAAGGACGTGCTTGTTAGGATCTTCCCCTTGCCTAGAAGGAATGATGGTAGCAAGTGTATCAATCTGGACTTCAACTCAAAATGGTCGTGAGCTTAAATCTCCGGATGTGATGCACATTGGTTGGTGCTCTAGATTGGGAGCCATAGCCTCCCGCATCATAATTTTTCTCACCTGGATGTTGAGGTACTCCTCCCGGAATTTCACCCTCTTGCTCCTCGTCATGATCCATCGAGATAGAATATGTCACAAAATGGTCACTAGGAGGGTTGTAATTCACACTTTCCAATGAAAAGCCTCCTGGCCCTTTTCAAATTCAATTCTAACTCGGGGTCATAGTTTAGGGGTTCTTGTGAAGAGGATCGAGTATGAACCATACACCAGGAACTCAAACAATACGTGTCCGAGCCAACTAAAGATCAAATAAAAACAAAATAAAAGTAAACTAACTAATATTCACAACTAGCACATATTCGTACATAACATGGTCAAACACTTAAAAATATACGCCCTGTCCCCGACAGCGGTGCTAAAATTTGGGAAGTCATCGTCGTACCTCATAAAGATACTATTTTTAAGCCCTAAAATGCTCTTAACTACAACTAAGTAGATAATGGCAAGTCAAAGTCATCCACAAAGACCAGAGATATTCCTAAGTGTTTGCTCATATAATGGTAAATACTACGCTAGATAAAGATATATGCATATATATAAGCACATAAAAAGGGGATTTTTGGATTGGTTTTCTAAGTTAACAACTTAAAGAAAAGTTACACTATCAAAACATACAAATCTACTAATTATGCAATAAACACTAAAAGGATGTTAAACACGAATTAAGGTATCTTGGGGGAAATTGACTTATACTTCCGATCTTTCTATCTATCATTGAACATATAACCGATTCAACACTTTTACCACTTGTTGTGAAGATAAATATTCTATCCTTGTTTGATAGTAGTTTACAAGAGTGAATTCATCATCTCTCGCTAAACCTCACTAATGACCCTTTTAGTCGTTCAATGCCTAAAGGTATCCCATTAATAGCATTAAATATGAAGAATCAACAAACTTGGTAACACTTATAAACACTACATTGTGTCTAAAAATTGAACCAATTCATGCATTTACACAAGATTAGCTAAGCACGTTCAACGTTCATAAACTTCTCTCATTTGCTACACAAAACAAACATGACAGAGAGTTTGACATTATCACATTTATTCAGCATTCATCATATCAACAACAACATTAGAAGCTCTAACCCATGCTCTTGGATTTCATATCAAAAGTAGGGAGAATTTTCTAATTTCTCTAAACCCTAACACATAATCATACAAGCAATTCATAAAATCAAACTTCTAATATCATTAATGGATTCAACAACCCAATTCAAGACAATAAATACACAATAACAAACCATTAAATAGCTTACACATAGATGTGGGCTTGGAAGCCTTAATCAATTGCTACCAAGGTTATGTTTATCTACTTGAGCCCATACTAATTAACAAAAGCAAATCAAACATAAATTCCAGAAGAAACTAAGGTAGAAAATATGGAAAAACTAGGGTTTTAGAGTGGGAAATCGGGAGAGAAAAGTTGGAGAATAAGGAGAAAAGTAATGAGTATTTATACCACAAAAATTCCAAAAGGTAATTCTGAGTTGCGAACCGTCGCGACTCAAGACACATTTGTCGCGGCTCGCGACGGGCAGAGTACCATCGTGACCATGACACATTCATCATGACTCGCGACACTCAGAGTACTCTGCTCTCAAATTTTTTCTTCTCTTTGGTCTTAGTGTAGTTGTCTCCTCTTCCTTTCTTCGAGTCTTCAAAGTCTTCATTTTCTTCAAAATGGAGTCTTCAAATCTTAAAAATTACCTCATCTCAAGGAATTCTTGTTACAAGTGACAAAAGTAATAAAGTTGCTCTTAACTCTAGTAACAAAATTTCAAGGTAAAATAGAGTATCCAAAGCACAAAAGCCCACCAAAATGAGTACAAAAGATCCCAAAATAACTATATAAAATGGACACACCACACCCCATCAAGAAGATCATGCAATCAAGAATCAGTTCTTCTAAATCACTATAATCAATGAAGATCATATCATCAAAGTATAAGAACATATACTTCTCCCCACACATAGTTCAACACAAGATCATTCAAATAACCCAAAAATTTCCTAAAAAATAGTTCAAGATTTTCATGATTCAAGATCCTCATTACATCAAAATCATGGTAAATAAAAGAAAGTAAACATATATCTCAAGGGATTATCTCGAATTTGAAGCCAAGAGATGAAAAATCCACGCAAGAAGAAGCAAAAGTGCTAATTTTTTAGATAAAATACTCCAATTTTTTAGTTTCACTAAGATGATGTGAGAGTGAGTGTTTTTTGGGAGATTTAAATAATTCATGTGGGTGAGGGAATGATCTGCGAATCTCAATTTTCAGCAAAGAAGGTGATTTAGCAGGGAGGTGCAAATGAGATAAGTACGGCATTCTTGAAATTAGAAAATGTGGAAGACAAAATTACCATGTAATTAATGCACGAATGAGGTGTTGATGTACTATTTAATACAAATATCCTAGAGAATAAAATATTTTTTGAATTAATGGGCCAAAATTGCATGTTTTAGCTCAAATTTTTGAAAATCTTCATTTTTTACCTAAGTAACGCCGTTCCACGAGGCCTGACACGTGGCCAGCCTCATTTTGAGGGTCTCTGACATGAGGCTACCATCATGTTAAGGGCACCTGACATGAGGCATGCCTCGTGCTGAAGGGGTCTAGCACGAGGCTTCCTTTGAACGGGACCCTTTTTTCCCTAGTTCCTTCCTTTTTCGAATAAAACTTTGTCACCCAAAATATCCTATTTATTACACACAAAAAGGACAAGATTTTATCTCAAAATTTTTCAATCAATAATATTTTCATCCCAAGATTCTTTGTCACAAACAAAAACATGCAAAATCTATCTACAAAAAGATATAAAAAAACAAAGTAGGAAGGAGCATGTATTTTTATTGTCGACTTCACAGATTATTTCTTCGTGCATTTGAATCACAAAGTACTTACTGTTGGGTCTCTGGAGTCACAATCGGCAACTCCACCTACGATGACATCATTGTGGAGGGGTGTCTACAAAGTGTCATCCCTAGCTATAAGTGTTTTGTTCGCCATGGATATCGAATATCTATACCTAGCCAATGTCGAGTCCTTAGCCATTTCCTTGGGTTTAGAAGGTGGTCGAGGATGTTCTATGTCCTTGCTACTCTCCACTAACTACTGCATGTTAGTGAGCATATAAAAGCAGTCCAAGATAGATAAGTAATGCAAAGCATAAGGATCATCGACATGATCATCACAATTGAAGTGCAAAGTAGGATTTATTTCATCACTCACATACTCATTAAGACTCTCACCATCTAGGCTATCTTCATCACTATAATCAAGAGCTTCATCAAGGAAATTATCATTATCAATCATTTAAGAGTTTTCACATTGAGAAAGTTCATCACAGAAAGTTATGCATTTGCACACAGGAGAGGGATAAGGTGAATCATACTTGGATTTATAAATATCAAACCCCACTTTATCAATGTCATCCTTTAGGGTTAGTGTTCCAAAATGAACATCTATCTTAGTCCTTGACGTTTTAAGAAAAGGTCTCCCCAATAAAATTGATGGTGTATCACAATCGTGTGCTACTTCAAGGTTATAGAAAACCGGCGGAAACAGTAAACTGCCTACCCTAACCATTACGTGCTTAACTAAACCTCAAGTGCTAGCTTGGAAGTGATCGGCCAATTGGACAACTACCCTAGTTTCCTTAAGTTCACCTATGTCTAGGTTTTCATAAAGGAAAGAATGGATAACATTGATAGATGCTCCTAGATCAACCATAGTATTCTTCACAAATTTACCAACTAAGGAGATAGGAATTGAAAACATACTGGGGTCATCACATTTCTTAAGAAAGTTACTATGATTAAGAGTAGTCACTCCCCCTACTTTGAATTTTCTAACTTCCTATGTGATTTGTTCCTCTTTTTAGTGCATGCAACTTTCAATATTTTAGCATAAGAAGTCATACGCTCAATTAAGTCCAAAAGTGGAACAATAAACTCAACCTTCTTGAAGTTCTTACAAATGTGCTCATCGATGGTTGCCACCTTCGGCCTTCCCCTAAGTGCACTAGGGAAAGGTGGTAGAAGATTAATTCTCACCTCCGATGTTGGAAGCTCCTTGGTAGGATCCTCTACAACCAATTCATGTTCCTTCAAGTTGGTTTTGTTTCTCTCCACAACCAAGTCATCTTCTTGCAAGATTTCCTTCTTGGGCTCACACACCCATTCCTACTTCTTAGCTTCAAAGAGCTCACATTCCTTGGATTGATCTCAAGTTGAGAAGGAAGTTTTCCAAACTCTTTAGCCTCAAGTTGGCTCACCAAGGTGGTAAGTTTCCCGACTTGGATTTCAAGATTTTTTATGCCTGAAAATGTGGATTCGAATTGAGCCCAAGAAAGGCGGATTCGAAGTTCAAGAAGGCTCAAAAAGGCAAAACAAGAAAAGGTGGAATCACTGTCCGAGGTTGCACGGAGTGCTGGGAAATATCTAAAGAGAATCTACCCTTAACGGTGGTACCATTAAACAAGGCCAGTGCAAGGGTTTCAGCACGAGTCGTGCCAACTTGTGCCAGTGGTGTGCATTTGTTTTCTTTTCACTCCAAATTTGGCTAACTATAGGTTTGGAACGTCCCGTTTCACATGGTCCATGCTATTTCAAGCCACCAATGCCAAGACCAGATGATGCGGTGCAAATAACTACATTCCCCATGTCGATATACTGAGATTCCAACTGATGGGGCGCGCCACACCACGTAAGACATGATTAGAAGAAGCAAAAACTGTGTGCTGGTTGATGACCCATGCTGGTTGGCATGGGCTACTCCAATACGAGGATGTCATGATGCCACGGCCCCGGCCAAGGCCAGGATCTCATGCCCGGTCGACACGGGTGGTGCCAAATCCCACCCCCTGTGCTAGTTGCGGCCGCTAGGAGTTGTTACCTTTCTAGGACCAATTCCCCAACATGGTGGTGTATTTTGTGGAGGAAGGAATTACCATAGAAAACAAGAAAGGTGGAAAGATATTTATGGGTGGCATGGTCGGACTTTTAGGCCTACACTTGGGCTATCCGGTTCCTTCTCCATTCACCTTGCAAAATTTGGATCATTCTGGTACGTGATACACAATATAAAAGATGGAGAGAGCATCTATGGTGGCTTTCACGACCTCAGAAGATCCATTCTTATGGTTATACGGTATCTCCTTGGTGTGCAATTTCATGATTCTCCCCCGGCCAGAGCGTAGAACTATCGACCAGAATACGGTATAGAAGGACATCTTCCTAGCCCCTGATCTAAGGTCTGAAAAGGATTTTTACAAAATATTATCAAACCCAGATATTAATGTAAAGGAGAACAACAGCGAGAATCAATTTAGGATGTTTCCTAGCCTTACTCAGCTACTTCCAAATGTCCCCGACCAATTCTGCATATTAAGGGAATAGCTTGTGACGTGCACCATTATGCATGCTTCATCCAATGCATTTGAAACATTCATTATCATCTTTTGGGCGGGGATTGCTAGTTTTAGTTAGGTTAACATGAAAAAGAGTTTAGATGACCACTTTCGGTTTTCTTGTCTAAATCCCTAGTTTTATAGACTAAGTTGAAGCTAATGGACATTTTGTAATCATGCACACCTAGATTTTCCTTTTTTATCCCACTAGTAGGTTGCTCGTGAGTATTTTTTTTTGTGGAAAGCTATTCGTGAGGGTGGTAGTAGATAGTTCAAGGTCATTCATAAGGATAGTAGAAGATATCGAAGGCAATTCACAAGGATGGTAGTAGATTGAATGTCACAGACTCCAAAGCTTGGTAGAATTGAGCCCATGAAAGGCTGATTCGAAGTTCAAGAAGGCCCAAGAAGGTAAAAGATGAAACGGTGGAATCACTGTCCGAGGTTGCACGGAGTTCTCATCGACACGGTGGAATCACTATTTCTATGTGCTTTTGTATTATTATGTTAGCTTGCTTTTAATATTTTTTGGAATTGCATGATTATCACACTTAGTTCGCACACACCAAAGTCTACTTTCATATTATTGTACTATTGCTACCCCTAGGGAAGTAAACCTAGATGTGCTTGGGTTAACAATTGGTCCGGAACCATGTGGGTGTGTGCACGTAGGTTGTCATTGTTAACGTTACAATCGACCATGCTCTAGTTAGCCGACTAATCGGTCTGAATGGCTGCGGCTAGAGATAGCTAAAGTACCAAGCTGGGGTTACCTTTGTAAGCCTAGAACCATCGATAAAAAATCATACTTCCTTTTCCTTTGTAGACTAGGGGTAGTGCGTTCGTAGTGTTCTGCCCGGGACTTAATTGCACGGGGCAGAATTAGACCTATACAATAAGCCATTGCCATTTTTATCCTCTCCTAGTTACAGAGGTGAGGCTGATGGAAGATTTAATATATTCACCCCTCTGATGAAATCGATGATCAAATTACATTAATCATGTTAAGAAAATATTCCCCAAGTGTTATTTTTTATTGTTAATTATTTTAATCATTTGCATGCTTGTGGTTGTTAGTACAAATCCTTCCATGTCTGTTTTACCAACACTATTTATTCCAAACACGTGGTCGGATTGATGACCCAATCACAGCTGTCTGTAGTTAATAATTATATTTCTAACATCTCTATGGACGACCCCGCTACTTTCCACAGTATACCATTCTTAGTAGTATAGTAGTAGGAATGGGAGCAATAATATAAATCTCCCTCTTTGATCCACATTCCCCTTGCAGTTATAAACAGATCTCCCGTAAAAGGTTATTTATTAGCCACACTTGGAAGGGGTGGGTAAACTTTTTGCGCTACTGCCGAGGATCTTAGTTTAATGGTCTATTAGTTAGCTTGCATAACATGTAGTAGGTTAATTAGTGATGTTTTCATATATTTTTTTTGAAAGAAAATGTGGGGAGAAAGTGTTCAACATATGAAACTCTGTAAGATTTGTCACTATGATCACCTTACAGAGACTTGCTCCTGGTTGAGTGAGTATGGAAAGATAATGAAGCTTTCCGTATTACAAGACCTATGGGAAGGTCAATGGCAATCATGACTTGACTCATCCGGTTTGGTCAAGGGATGTATCTGCAGGTCCACTTGTGAAGAAATACTTGGAGCTTTAAACAACCTTGGTAATGCTAGTGACTCAATCCAAAACAAAGTATTTGGTTGCAAAAGGGAGTTTAAAAATCAACTCTTCTCGAGTGTTGAGAGAGTTGGGGGGAAAGTAACCGAGTTGATAGGGAAGGTGAGTAAATTGGTGGGAAAACGTAAGCTATTTGATAGGGAAGCTTCGCCACTCCCTCCTTTGGATGGGATGAGAAATGAGCAATGCAAGGAGCACAACAAGGAACCAAACCATTCACGATTCTTAACCATTTTTAGGTTAGTACTTCTCTCTTTGAAACTATCAATTTCATGCCTGAATAAAAATAATTTTTGAACAAATTATATGATTCAAAGTATGAGTTCAGGAATGAAATGATAAAACAACCTCCCTCTCTCATGCAAGTTGACCTTCCCCCTAAGTTTAAAGACCCTGACATGTTTCTTATTCCTTCCATAATTCAGGAGAATTTGATTAGAGATGCTATGGTGAATTAAGCGGCATTCATTAATGGTATACGTTACTCTCTAATATATCATTGAATTTACCAAAAATGCATGCCACCGAGATAATAGTCCATTTGTCTAATCGCTCCACCATATACCCAAGATATATTAAGGAGGATGTGATGGTCTGAGTAAATGGACTAACATTTCCGGCTTATTTTTATATCCTAGATATGGTAAACAAGAAGGATACAACTTAAATATTATTGGGCAGGCTCTTTTTGAAAACTACTAGGGCCAAAGTCGACGTGCATATAGGAAAGTTAACTTACAATATGGTGATAATATTTTGGATTTTAGCATGTATAAATATGTGAATTTTGTCTTTGATGAGTCTTCCCCTGCTATGAATGATGATCTTGAGGTAATACTGTGAGAGGTTTTTGATAAAGCTATGAATGTGGCTTTAGAAGATTACCCATTAAATGATGATCATGTTGATACTGGGAACACCAGTATAGTGGAGAATGTGGGGGAAGTTGAGCCCAAAATGGCTTAGTGATGCCAGAAACAAAGCCTTCAATAGAGGAACCACCCGTAATCAAACTTAAGACTTTACCTGAAGACTTGACATATGCCTCCTTAGGCATGGGTGAGACATTAATGGTAATTATTTCCTGTAATATCACTAGTGACCAAGAGAATAAGTTAATTAGAGTGCTTAAGAAATTCAAGAGAGCCATAGGTTGGACTTTAGCTGACATTAAATCTATAAGCCCCTCAACTTGCATGCACCGTATATTATTGGAGGAGGATGCAAAACCCGTACACCAACCTCAAAGGTGGTTATACCCACCGATGATGTAAATAGTCAAAGGTGAAGTCCTTAAACTACTTAGGGCAACGATGATATATCCTATCTTCAATAGTAAATTGGTGAGTCCCACTCAAGGGGTACCCAATAAGATTGGGGTGATCGCGGTTGAGAACAAGGATGGGGATTCAGTCCTGACCCATATTAAAAACGGCTGATGAGTTTGTATCGATTATTGCCGCTTAAATGTGGTAGCTCGCATGGATCATTTTTCCTTACCCTCCATCGACAAAATGCTTGAAAGACTAGTCGGTCGCTCACACTACAACTTTTTTATGGCTGTTCTGGATACTTCCAACTAGCCATCGATCTAGAGGATTAGGATAAAATAACCTTCACATTTCCCTTTGGCACTTTCGCCTATAGACGTATGCCTTTCAGCCTTTGCAATGCTCCAGGAACATATCAGAGGTGCATGGTCAATATCTTCTCGGTGCTTATGGAGGGTTTCGTTGGAATTTTCATGGATGATTTCTCCATTCTTGGAGACTCTTTTGACTCATGCTTACATCATCTAGCACTTGTGTTAGAAAGGTGCATTGACAACAAACGTGTGTTAAACTTCGAGAAGTGCAACTTTATGGTGGAAAAGGGGCATTGTTGTAGGTCATTTTGTGTTGGCTCAATGTCTAGAAGTGGATAAGGCTAAAGTAGATACAATAAAATCCCTTCCTTGCCATACTTGTGTGAGAGACATTAGGTCATTCTTAGGTCACGCCAGACTTTTTCGTTGTTTGATTAAGGACTTCTCTAAGACTCTCTCTCCATTGTGCAACTTTTTTGCATTGGTCTCTCCCTTTTGAAATAATGTGTGATGCAAGTAATTATACCGTAGGAGCGGTGTTAGGCCAAAGGGTAGGAAAACTACCACACGCCATTTACTAAGCATCAGTGACTGTTAATGGTGCACAACGTAATTACTCTACTACAAAAAAGATTTATTGACCGTAGGTTTTGCACTTGAGAATTTTAGACAATACCTTTTAAGCATCAAGGTCATTGCATATACCGATCATACAGCTCTCTGCTATTTGATGACTAAAAAAAAGGCAAAACCTAGGCTTATTAGGTGGACATTTCTTCTGAGTGAGTTTGATCTTGAGGTAAGAGATAAAAAGGAAAGTGAGAATGTAGTGGCTGACCATTTAAGTAGGCTGCCTACACTTGAGAGCTTAGATCCCACCAAGGAAAAATCTAAGTTGGATCATAATTGGGAAGGATTTCCCGACGAACAATTTTCCAGTGTCACATCTAGCCAACCTTGGTATGCTGACATAGTGAATTACCATGCCACAGTGGAATTTCCCCCCTCCTTTGGCAAAACACGAAAGGAAATCCTAGTGAATAAGGCGAAGGAATATTTTTAGGGTGACCCTTACTTTTGGAAACATTGCTCAGATCAAGATATTAGGAGATGTGTTTCCGAGAGAGAGCCATTCCTTAGACTTTACCACTCTCCCACTGTAGGTGGAAATATTAGGCATAAAAGAACCGCTAAGAGAGTGGCCCAAGCCACAAAGAAAAATGATGTGGAAACCTTGATGAGTTACCTCAAATCCAACATCTTCTCATGGTTCGGTGTACCCCGAACAATAATTAGTGATAGAGGTACTCACTCGTTGCCTTGCCTTTTTTTAATTTCTCATCCCATCCAAATGAGTAATTGGTGGAGCTTCCTCATCAAATAACTTCTTCCTTCCCACCAATTTACCAGTTTCCCTATCAACACGCTCACTTGCCCCCCAACTCTCTCAATACTTGAGGTGAGATGACTTCCAATGTCCCTTATGCAGCCAAATACCTGGTTTTAGAGTGAGTCACTAGCTTTACCAAGGTTGGTTAAAGCACAAAGTATTTATTCACAAGCGGACCTGGGGGTACATTTCTGGACCAAACCGGGTGAGTCAAGGTATGGTTGCTATGCTACTTTCTGTAGGTCGTGCAATACGGCAAGCTCCATTTCCTTACCGTACTTACTCAACCAACAGAAAGTCTCGTATATTGATCACTATCTCCCCACATCTTCTATTTTTTTCTACCTTTTTCAATAAAAACAAATAAAACAACACGATCGAAATGGTAATGCAAGGGTTCTCAGTTTGTGCCAAGAACTTAACACTAGTTCTTTCGAAAAATAAAAAACAAACAAAAAATCAACACTAACTACTCAACTAACATGCTATGCAAGTTAACTACTAGACCTTTAAACTACCATCCCCAAAAACGGTGCCAAAATTTAACCTGCCTCCTCCTAGTTTTGCTAAATCAATCAACGAACCACGGGAGATATGCCAACTAATTGTACCAAGAGGAAACCATCAAAGATTAAAAAATTATATGTTTCTCCCATTCCTAATGCTACGCTACCAAAAATGGTAGATAGTGGCAAGTACTGGGGTCATCCATAGAGATGTTAGGAATCTAATAATTAACTATACACAACCAATATCGGGTCGTCAATCCGACCACGTGTTAGAAATAACTAGTGGTGGGAAAACAAACGTTGGGGAGATTTTATAACAAAAACTACTATCATGCAATTGGTCACATAAATGAAAATATAAACTAGCACTCAAGGAATATTTGCACAACATGATTAATGTCATTACAATCATCGATTTCATCACATATAAATTTAGCCTTATCGATGGCTTTAGGGTTGCAAAGCTAACGCTAGTTTGATGCTCAATCTATCTCTACCGGCTACCCTTTGGACCTGCTCGTCATCTTACTATTTCTTGATTGATCGTAACGTTAAAAATGGCAACCTTAGTACACACATCCACGTTGATTCGGACCCATCGTTACCTCAAGCGCATATATGTTTCCCTCACTGGGGGGTATCAATATTGTGGAAACATGAAAGTAAACTTTGGTGTATGCTAACTAAGTGTGAAAATATATCATACAATTCATAAACATTAAGAACACGCCAAGATAATATCACAAATCACATAGAAATAGGTTAATCTAGGAAATCTTTCAAAATAAACATTAATACATGAATACAAATATAATCCCCAAGTTAAATCCCGGCTCCCTAAGCATTGAACCCAAGTATTTCATTGGATTCAACACCATTGAGCAAAAGAAAAATAAAAACAAGGAAAGGAAAGTAAGATAGAGAAAAGGAAGACTATTTTTCTCTCCCTAACATCCTCTACAACATGAAAACTGGGCATAAACCTAAACCCTAGTAGACAAGGGTCCATATATATCGTAGTAAGGAATTGGGACTTGAAAAAGGCCCAAAAATGGCAAAAAACCGCAGCAGCCGCAAGGGCAAGAAGGGTGGCATATGGCACAATCAGTGCCAGCCTAGACTCCCTCGTGCTAGCACGGGCCTTCGATCCTGGAAAGGACCGGCCTCCTCATGCTGGTGTGGCCTCTGTCCACCGGCATGGGCAAAAAATTTGGAAATCTGTTTTTACCATTTTAATCTCCATCCCATGTCGTTTGATGCTTCTAGTCGGCTGGAACCTCATTTTTCTATGTAACATAGAACATGCCATGTCGTTCTTCACACCCTGTGGGCCGGCCATGGCATTGGTGACTTGAAACGAAGGGAACCGTGTGAAACAGAATTATCCACTCCCATACTTAGCCAAATTTTGGAGCGAAAAGAAGACATGAGGCACATGGGCAGCTGGATTTGAAATGATCCATGTTGAGTCATAGCACATCTCGTGTTGAGTGAAACAAGCCATAATGAGAATTCTTGGCATGGGCCGTTTTGCTTGGCATGGGCCATGCTAGGTGAGCCTCTTCTTCCGGCCTACTGCAGGCGTCATGGCTGGTTCGACCGGCTGACTTCTTTACTCTGCTACGGGTGAACCGTTGAGAGTTCTTGTAATTGATTTTATATTTCTTGATAAGACGAATCCACATTAAGGGCTGATACTTCTCCGATCTTTTCTAGAACTCTGTAAAACTCTCGGACAACCACAACCACATAAACAACCCTCTAGCACTGGATTTTTGGCACCGGTTTTTGATAACCGATGCTAAAAATAAAATTAGCAACGGTTTTTAAAACCTAGCACCGGTTTTTTGAAGTTTCGTGCCAAAACTTTCCAAAATTTTGCCAAAAATTAGCACTAGTTTTCAAAAACCGGTGCCTAAGTAAAAAACCCAATGCTAAAACCTCCAAAATTTAGCACCGATTTTCAAAAGCCTATGTAAAAAAAACCGGTGCTAAATTTTTTAAAATTCAATCATCCCACCAAAAATTTCAAAAAATTCGAAAACATTTAGCACCGGTTTTGAAAACCGATGCCTATGAAAAAACCGTTGCTAAATTTTTAAAATTCAATTATCCCGTCAAAAATTTCAAAAAAATCATCCAAATTTGGCACTAATTTTTAAAAACAGGTGCCTATGTAAAAAAATCAGTGTCAAAATTTTAAATTTCAATCATCCCGCAAAAAAATTCAAAAAAATCCCCAAAATTTAGCTTCATTTTAAAAAACTGGTGCATATGTAAAAAAACCGGAGCTAAAATTTAAAATTCAATCTTTCTGCCAATAATTTCAAAAATAATTTCCAAAAATTTCTTGACATGGGCGCCGCTGCGGGCAACCGCTCTAAGCTAAATTATATTTTGTCTTAACTTTCAAAATCATTTACTTCTTTTGTTGATTTTTAACTAATAGCTTAATTGATCAAAATTATTCAATTATCAACATTTATTGACCTAATATATATAAATACGAATAAAAATATTTGACGGTAACTAATTAACTTCCAACCCTTAATTGCTTTAGTATATATAAATACAAATTAAAATGTTTGACTTTAATTAATTAACGACCCTTCCATTCTCCCATACATGCCCAAATCATAAAGTCGCAAACGTATTATTTTCAATTGAATTTTGGTGTTGCCAATTTCTTGGTTCAATTATTCTAATTTCTTGAGGGACCTAAGTGCAAAAAGTAAAAAGTTTACTCGCAACTTTAAAATGAAATCCGCTCGAACGTGGTGCTTCCCTGTATACCCCCATTTTATTTTTCAAATTCATAACGGAATATTTATCATCGATCGGGCACAATAACATATCCGAAAACCTTTCTGATTTCTCTTCCTTACTTCTTTGTAACCAACTCTAAGTAACTGTGGAACATCTACTTGCGCTTTTCCACAATTCACCAAAAAATATATTGTTTAATATTTTTATATTTAGGTAACAATAACAAAATCATGTATTTTGGAGTAATATATAATGGGAAAAACAATTTTGGGCCACATTGTAATTTCTTAAAATTGTGTGCAAGTAATCAATGTTGACTTTCGAGGCCTTTCCATTCTCCCATACATGCTCAAATCGCAAAGTCGCAATCTTATATTGTTCAATGGAATTTTGGTCTCGCCAATTTCGTGGTTCGACAATTCCAAATTTCCTTGAGGGACCTATGTGCAAAAAGTAAAAAAACTTTACTCGCAACTCCAAAATGAAATCCGCTCCAACGTGGGCCTTCCCTATACACCCCCATTTTATTTTCCAAATTCGTAACGGCATATTTATCATCAAAAGGGCAGAAGAACATATCTGTAATCTTTTCCTATTTCTCTTCCTTACTTCTATGCAACCAACTCTAAATTACTCTGGAACATCTACTAGCGTTTTCCACAATTCACCAAAAAAATATATTATTTAATTTTTTATACAGTTAAAAATATAAAAAATCATGTATTTTGGAGCAATAGATAATGGGGAAACATAATTTTGGGCCACAGTGTAATTTTTTAAAATTGTGTGCAAGTAATCAATGTTGACTTTCTAGCCCTTTCCATTCTCCCATACATGCCCAAATCGCAAAGTCGCAATCGTATATTGTTCAATTGAATTTTGGTGTCGCCAATTTCGTGGTTCGACAATTCCAAATTTCTTGGAGAGACCTAAGTGCAAAAAGTAAAAACTTTACTCGCAACTCCAAAATGAAATCCGCTCGAACGTTATGCTTCCTTGTACACCCCAATTTTATTTTCCAAATCTGTAACGAAATATTAATCATCGAAAGGGCACAAGAACATATCCGTAATCCTTTCCGATTTCTCGTCCTTACTCTATGTAACCTACTCTAAGTTACTTTTAAACATCTACTAGCGTTTTCCCTCAATTCACCAAAAATATATTATTTAATATTTTATATTTAGGTAACGATAACAAAAATCATGTATTTTGGAGCAATGGATAATGGGAAAACACAATTTTGGGCCACAGTGTAATTTTTTAAAATTGTGTGCTAGTAATCAATTTTGCCTTTCGAGCCCTTTCCATTCTCCCATACATGCCCAAATTGCAAAGTCACAATCATATATGGTTCAATTGAATTTTGGTTTCACCAATTTCGTGGTTCGACAATTCCAAATTTCTTGGAGAGACCTAAGTGCAAAAGGTAAAAACTTTACTCGCAACTCCAAAATGAAAGCCGCTCGATGTGGTGCTTACCAATACACCCCCATTTTATTTTCCAAATCCATAACGGAATATTTATCATCGAAAGGACACAAGAACATATCAGTAATCCTTTCTAATTTTTCTTCCTTACTTCTACGTAACCAACTCTAAATTACTTAGGAACATCTACTAGCATTTTTCCACAATTCACCAGAAAATATATTATTTAATATTTTTATGTTTGGATAACAATAACAAAATCATGTATTTTGGAGCAATGGATAATGGGAAACACAACTTTGGGCCACAGTGTAATTTTCCAAAATTGTGTACAAGTAATCAATGTTCACTTTCTAGGCCCTTCCATTCACCCATACATACCCAAATCGCAAAGTCACAATTTCTTGGAAGGACCTAAGTGTAAAAGGTAAAAACTTTACTCGTAACTCCAAATTTAAATCCGCTCAAACGTGGTGCTTCCCTAGACACCCCCATTTTATTTCCAAATCCCTTACGGAATATTTATTATCGATCAGGCGCAAGAACATATCCGTAATCCTTTTCAATTTTTCTTCCATACTTTTAAGACCGTTTACCTTTTATAATTTAATTAAACCCCTTCCATCCATAAGCTTATGGAAAGACGGTCTTTCCCAAGATTTCTCCATTTCAATTAACTCAATTATATAAATATAAAAAAAATTATTTTTATCATCGACTTATTTTAATCATAATGTGAATTTATAAAATAAGAGTTTATTTTAAATTTAAACTAGCTTGTCATTTGGGTTTGATTTGAAGCCCAATCCATAAAACCCCCAAACCCTTTGATTTGTAGCCCAATCAATAAAATCTCAAACCCTAGATGATTAATCTCTTCTCCTTCTTTCCACATTCGCCTCCAGACCACTCGACTTCTCTTCTCCTTATTTCCACCTTCGCATCCAACTCCAGTAGCTACGCCGCTCGATGCCATCAGTTGCGCCATCTGACGCCATCAGCTGTTTCATGTGACGCTACTAGCAGCGCCACGCGGTGCCACCTGCTGCACCACCCAATGTCATCAGCTGTGCCACTGGACACCATCAGTTACGCCACCATACATCACAAGCCGCGCCATAAGACAATCCAAGTGCCAAATTGACCGGTAATTAACTTTTGTTTGGCTAAGATTATGGTATTCATGGTAAATTAATGCTAAGAGTATTAATGTTAATTTTTATAGATCTGGTCTTTTAGTGTGTTTATGAAGTTAGTGTGTTTATCTTGTATTTTTCATGATCGTATACTTAACTTGAGAGCTGTTTGTATTGGGTGAGATTGGGGGCAACAAAGATAAGAGGTTTGTGATCTGTAGATACCATTGCTTCCTTGTAATATTTTTTTTTGGTTGCATGCTAGGTGTTTGATATTATGCTTGAGTAGAATTTCCTTCCCACAAAAAGGGGAAATACCCTCACCTTTGCACCATGATGATGGAGTGTTTTGTGCATACCGAATTGTATTTAACGTCTGGAGTTTAAATGTGCTTTGTCGATTGAGAGTTTTGGGTTATGTAACTCTATATGTATATAGGTGTACGGTATATTCTATCTAGTAATATTTGTGTTTACATGATAACACTGCCTAGCAGCATCAAATCAATAGAGTTATTGACATGCTATCCATGTTAAGGTGGTTTTCGATGCATGTATTTTCTTCACCATAAACGTTATTTATACAATCCTATCATGAATTGTTGATTTGTTATAAGATCCACTCTATGTTATATTTTTGTCTATGCT
>JAUOBV010125459.1:0-12152 GCA_032360425.1 Rubia occidens | reverse complement strand
GTACAAAACAAAAAACCTCAAATCCCTCCTTGTCTTCTTCTTCAAAAACATCAACACATGACAACTCAGAGTGTGATATTAGACCTGCCTAACCATCTAGGACTTCGACAACACCTCTTACCTTCGATCAGAGTTAGTAAAAGCCAACCAAAGCAATGTAAAGGTAAAAGTAGATAAACTACACATTTAATTTCATATAGTAAGTTATAATTTGTTTTAAATTAGCGAGTCTTCTTGTGTAGGATGATTCTTTGTGTACACTACACGCCGAATATGTTGATGATGAGAGCCACGTCGGGGTGGAAGGTAAATTGTACACATCTATACAAGTGCATCATCATAAGTAGGTTATGAAGGAGAACGTGGTGGTCAATGTCACAAATAGCCTTGTAGATGGTATGGTTCTTCCAATCCCAGAATGCGAGGCAAGTATGGTAGAAGGGGTGTTAGGAATGTTTGTTGAATGGCCCCTTCGTTTGGTCGATATTTTGGACAACATGCCTACTAAGAAGATAACATGACAATTATTTGGTATTACTTATTAATAGAGAAAAATATTGTGTACATAAATTTTCTGGTAGTTTTCATGTAGATCGAGACAAGGATTAGTAGTCCGGTGAAATTTCCCAATGCAAGTGGGGATCCAAAACCTACAAAGTCTCGTGTGTGTGTAAAATAAAGCCTCCACCATTCAATCACTAGAAGGATGGTTCCCTAAAGAACATCTACACGGTTTTTACAGCTCACCCTCCATTATCTTCTTACAAAATCCTTGCGGAAGAAGTAGGTGTTTTTGGGTGCAAGGTAAATCCAATCATCTACAATGAGGATTTGGAGGACTTGTTCCATTTCAATAATTCCCCCTCCCGTGATGCAACTACATTGCATGTAAGTATTAATCCATCACACTAACTTTATTCATCGATATAATTATTGTTTTTTGCTTCAGCTTGTCAAGACTAACCATCTAGATAGGCTCTTACATGCACAATCCATTTCAAAAATGTAAGGGTGGATAGGGGTTCTTTGCCCAAGAAAGATCAAACATGAACATGTTTCCATGGAAGAGCGTTTGACCTACTTGAGCTCCCAGTTAATGCTAAAGGATAATTCCATATATATAAATATATATGTATCGCACATTATTCCGAGAGGTGAGTCAACTATACTTAATTACTGCCTTATGTGATTGTAATGGATTAATGTCAATTTCATTTTTTAGCAAACATTGGATTGTGGCCATCATCGTTCTTCCTTCAAAAACGGTGTTCTGGCTTGATCCATTACAACAAAGGTCCCCAGAAACAATTACATTTGTAATTTCAAAGGTGATGATGGATCCTTTAATTAGCAAACACAAAGGATTCCATTGGAAATCTCTAAAAGTTCGAATTTACTTCAAAATTATAGTTTTATGTAGGTATTCCTATAAGTACATAACAATGTATTTTTGAACAATTTGTATATATAAATAGCATAAAAACAAGCGGGCCCATTGGGAAAGCAATTACGATTATATGCGCTTTACGAAGGCTTTGGTCTCGTATGTGAAGGAGAATCAATTTGATCTACAAAAGGTATCTCTTATACTCACCAATTGTTTCGATCAAAATATCATGACTTTGATCAACCTTTTTATTCATTATGAGATTACTCCATGTTGTACTTTTTTTCTGAGGACAAATCACCGTACCCCATGAAGCTTTTGGAGGATGTGCATGAGAGTTGGGCACTCTTTATGATGGTAAAGAACTTGAAACATTTACTTAATCCATCTACCATATGAGGAACTAGGATTATGTTGATTTTTTTGTGTGCAAGCATTAATCTCTAAAATGCTCATTCATGCTTTCAAAGGTATATTTTGGCACATTGATATAAATCTCTAGCTAGTTATATAGTATCAATGGTATAATTCATTTTGCAAGAATTTTGATAGAATACTTTGTGTATTGAAGGTGTACCTTTTATCCTTCTAGTCTTTATGCATTATGCAAGGTGTAATCGCATGCAATATGAAGGGAGTTCGATGGCGGGAAAACATTTCAGTAGATTTCTATTCCTATTTTTCGCACCTATATAATGCACCATTCAGTTGACCCGATAAACCATGAGTGACATCGCTACATGTTTGCAATGGGTTGCCGATGGTACCACGAATAGAGTGACATCGTTTGATCAAAACGAAGTCATGACAGGAACAACGCTGTAGTCTACGACATCGCATACTCCCCGAAGCGCACAAAAAATTAACCATAGTCGCACCATTACGTGCAACCTTGGTCTATTAAAATAGCTCCGTCTGGATTGAAATGCCACATCATCTTTTCATCGTAATCGGCAACAGAGATGTCGAATCAGCCAACGTCGAACCTTCTTTTGCACGTCGACTATAAAGTTTTTCCACCCGACATCACAGATTGGTCAACAAGTGTTTCGTCAAAATGGTATTTACTACAATCATTTTACACACAAATCAAGGTAAATATATCATTTACCATGGTTCAAAACCAAAGTTATAAATCGAAATTTGTGATGTCAATCAAAAAATATATGCGACTTCGGCTCTCCTATGAACGATGTTGCACTTTTTATTAGCTATATCGTCCGGCACGATGTCACGTGCTTTTTGGGAAGTTGTTTGCCTATGTCAACAGACCAGTGTCACTCGTTTGTCAGTGGTGATGTCGGCTCTTAACTATATACCTCGGTTGTTTCCAACAAAAACCAAGGTAAATATACAAATTAGCTCGGTTTTGAACCGAGGAAAAGAGTATAATTTTTCCTACACCCACATTTACCTCAGTTTTTTATGGCTAAAAAACGAGGTAAAAACACCTACAGAACTGAGGTAAAAGGCGATGTTTCTAGTAGTGACTCATGTATGAATAACAATTAACAATTTACATGCGCGGTGTTTTTTTAAAAAATTATATTAAATAGCCTGTTCATCCCTAGTTCTGACCTCGGAGCCTATATTTGAAAACTGAAAAGATAGAAGGATATTATTAACCATTACACAGAGATTGTTTAGTTTTTTTATTAACATCGTATCCTAGGTATATTAACAGCGTCTTAGAAAACCCATTGTAACTGGGGTCGGGTTAAAGTTCCAAATTCGGAACATGATTCCCCATAATTGGAGTCAACTCATGATAATTCGTGTAGTCTATTTAATTGGATTTTATTTTAACTTGAAAAAACCAATTTTCAGGGCGTTAAACCTTGACAGGTTCAGTTTCACATTCAGAATTTGAATCATTTATTCTTGAAATTTGAAAGCCACCATTGAGTCCCTCCAGCATTTATCAACTATTTTATGGTGAGTTGGACCTTAAATTTTGCACTCCACTCGGCCTGCTCGCATCGTGTAAGATTGAAACATGGATTCTTGATTATTTTTTCCCCCTACTCTAGAAGGTTGGTATTATACGAATAATTTCTAATAAGTCAATAAGCAATATTAATTAATCAACTTCTTTTTTTTATTCTCATTTCATTCTATAGTAGGTTGGGTTTTACAATGTTGAATTTAGATAGAAGGCCTTTTTGTATGAGAGTTATTAATCTGGCAACTAACACTAGTGCAAAAATGGGGTGTCAATAGCGGTTAAAGTGGCTATAAGATAGAGATTATGGCACAACGTACGATGCACAACGATGTATAACCACCATGTTATAGTGAATACCATGTCGTCGTTACCGCCGAGATTCATTGTTTTACTGCCGTCTAATTTTGTGCTTCTAGAAATTCCATCCTTTCAAAATAAAATTTGACAAGACAGGTACAAAGCTCAATAGGGTAATCGGTTAATTCGATGTCTATGTAGTAGTAGTAGTTGTGATATCTGAAATTTGTTTAGTCTCCCATTTAAAAGTATACATTTCATGTCGATCCAATGTTAGTTACAATCTTGGTTCTACTATCGAAATTGTTGTCATTTTCCAACATGTAGGAATTAAAAGTCATCTATAGCGATGTGGCACCTTGTGCATTTTTATCTCGAAAGTAACACCATTTGTGTAACACCTTGTGCATAACCAACAAACAAAATGAAGTTCAATATCTTCAGAACAAAAACTTATGAAAATTCTCTTAGCATTGAATCCGGATTCCACACCATAAATGAGTATTTTAAATGAACAAAAGCAAATGGTATAGAAGTATATTGTAAGGGTTGTTACGAGATAGTCATCCTTCAACCTATTGTGGAGAATTTTATCATTTCCCCAAAGTTTGAAGTGGGATTGGAGCGACCATTTGGTACCGCCATTACCTTGTACATTAGGTTTCCAAATATACCTAGGATACGATAAAAAATAAGAGATTTCTTAAAGTTAGTCCACATCATTCGGTCGCAAAGTAATGAGTCTTTTACACCCGCCTGAATGAAATTTACCTCGTATTCCATTTCCCATAATCTCGGTGTGCTCAATGACAACTTGGTTTGGATCTATCTTGTATTCCATGGCTGGTTTTTCTTTGTAAGTGCATCCTTTTATGGAATGAATTCCACCTACACAATTCCAAGCAAATGCATTTCATATATTTAACAATAGACATGAGCAAGAATGGTAGTCCAGAGTTTCCCCCAAAATCCAAAATTTTCAAATTAACTATAACAATGAACTGCTATAGCCAAGTAGTTTAACGACAATAGAAGCTCTATTAACATAGGTAAAATATATTGGATTTCTTCCCGCCATGATGAATCCATGTAATCAAATTGGTGGTTGGATGTGGAGAAGAAAAATCGTAATAGGGGATGAAATTATTTTTAGCTACAGTGGGAGGGTAAGGTTTTTGGGGTACGATGGGAGATCAAATAGATATGAAATCCTTGTTGGGAGGTTGCATGGTGGTCATACGCCATGCACCGACCTTCAATTTAAAGTACGTTACTTGTTTCAATATCGATGATGTGTTCGGTATGTAGGTTATGTAGAAGTAATTACTTAGTAAAAAAGAACATGTTGTAATTGCGATATCGAAACTGATCCCGGCCTAAAAATTATGTGGGGCCATATTTTCTCAAATATATATGGAATATTGCCAACCCCTTTTTCATTAAATTATGCTTTCAACAGTTGAAATCATATCAACTAGAATTTGACATAAAGTCTCATTGAGTTCCAAGTGTTTTGAGACAGGGGTTGGCAATGTGATTATTTTTCTCTTATTTTAAAAATATATCGGATGATCCAAGTTATTTTGGAAATATGTTGGAGGCGAGAATTTTAGATATCGCCAAACCTTTCGGATTGGAATCTCCGCTGAATGGAATAATTATTTTAAAAATGAAATCGTTAGCGCTTCTGAATCAGGAGATTCGTCGGACATGACCAAACGAGTTAGAATATTATACTTCCGATTTTGAAACCCTCACCGAATATATTGCACCCTAAAACATATCACTATTTTTGCATTCAAATTGATAATGTGAAGAGCAATATAATGGGAAACAAGCTGATATCAACATATTTGTCTCCAAAATTCCTACACTATTAAAACATTACAAATAGGTTGCTACATGGCAAGATTGATATAATAATGTAATGGATCAATTTCTATTCTGAATTGACAGGCAGCACAATCAGTGTGCTCAAATTCGTTATCCCAACCAATCTTCTGATTTTGTAATTTGCAGTAGTACAAACGATTGGAAGAGGACAATTCATGAGAATTTTATTCCAAATTCGAATCCTCCTCACAATTTTGAGCAACCGTTTTTGACAATCTTTGATCTTCATGGGATAGTTCCTAAATTCTTCAGTTGCATCAAACTAATCCATCTTGATCGCATATGTCCACCTTCCAAAATTATTTTAAATACCACCATTGAGTAATAAGCTCTTAGATACCCTGAACCTTGAGCCTTTTCTAGCAATTGAAAACCATTGGTTGAACTCTCCCCCAACCCAAAGGAATTCTTTCGGAAAAAAGATAAATATAGAAGATTATGTTACCAAAAACTATTCATACACTAAATCTAGAACATGGAAACTCACCACTCCCTTCGTATACAATGCTTCTGGATTTTTGGCCACAGCGTTTTTATTGATGAAGTATTCGAATCGGTTGTCCACATGCCATTTAGAAAACTCAACATTTTCCAAGGACACACTTGTTTATTTATCAAGAGTTGTTTGGAAAGCTTATTAAACTTATGGAAACTACATTATACGAAAAAAAACATAAATGAAAAAAATATAACCATTATTTCTCACATAAAAGGGAAATAAATGTAGGGATTAACACAAACAAATACATACCATAGTTTCGCCCTCTGGAAATTGTGCAATGAACTGGCCGCAACTTGGCCGAGATAGAAACTAAATTCTCAACTGGTAGCTTTTCGAATGGTGTGTCCATGACTTGTTTTACAGGTGTAAAAATTTGGATGAAGATGATGGTGAACCGATTTGGATGATTTGTTTGTGAAGTTAGGTTAAAAGTGATGGTTGAAATGAATATATGTAAGCATGAATGGTAATCACGATTTCAAAGGGAATTATTACAAATTCCACCTGGGAAAATTAAACTCACCCCGTGGAAGCCATGTCCATGACTGCTTGCTTGGTTAGGTGTAAATATGCATATAACCCATTTTTCTAAATTTTGACATATGTTCCGGGTCCGTGACCCGAGGGCAACAAAATGTGTGATTCCATAAAAGTACATCGAAGGGTGGCTATATTTAACCCCCGTGTTTCTTAACAATAGATTGCAGTTCATTTTCAATTGCCCAACTATTACATTATTATACGGTAATTAAAGTCAAACTGTCATCTAATGATCTTTCATAGTTGTCCAACGATTGGCCGTCCTCCCAACCAAATTATCGGATATCTAAACATATGAAAGACGACAATTCCGAGTAAGAAATTGGAAGATACCACTCAACTGCACCGTTAATGACCAAAATTGTAGTAGTGTGACTTGAGAGAGTTCAAGGTTTTGAAACATATCATGGAGAGAAACCCTGAGCTATACCTTAGGATCAAACAACTATTAATGGAAGAGGGGAGCGCCTCGGGTGCAAAAGCATTTTCGCGTTATTGGGTGCTAACATGGGTGTCTTTATAGCCAACAGTTGATCTAGTTTTGTAACTCAATATATACAAAAAGAAATTAGTACTTGTATTTTGAGGGATTAGGTGAAAATACATTTGAAATTGAATTCTATAGGGATGGTCAAACTCTATGTTATTATATAAAACCACACTACCTCATACCATTTTTTTGTTCTGTAGTTTGTTGAATTATATGATCGTTTTTTAAATAGAGTAAAATCACGGAGACATGTTACATTATCAGAATGATGTTAGATCCAGTTACTTGAGAAAACCCCTAGGAATGCAAATGATTGTGTCGTGATCAGGCCTTATGAGAGAGATGATTACAAATCCCCTCAACCACCTCATAAAATGTCATCACTACAACAATAGTTTTTTTTGTCTTTCTTGCTTGACTACCACGTCGATTTTAATTTAATGGACACACTATTTTTTTTCTTCGTGCTCTTGCTATCATTATCTAACATTGTGAAAATTAATTCATTGATGTCATACCCTTTGTATCTTCTGGCAATGGAGTTAGGCATCCCGGAAAATATACGAAGTTTACCGACCAAGCTATCAACATTACACCAATTATAAAATCAATTCACAGACGTGAAAGAATGCCCAGTTATGATGGAGTTCCCCTTAAAGGGATGGGTGCTCCTGAACATAAACAGTTGTCTCGTTATTGTTTCGCATAACATACACATGCAATTTCATCAACTCAGCATTAAAGAGTGTATAAGATATACCTTTTGAGAGTGGATTCCCATTCTTCTTCCCACTCTGCGCTGGTTTAGGAACTCTAACAGCTCTTTTTCCAACCGAATTCTAAGTGCGATACCCAATAATCTTCTCGGTGACGTACCTTTGAACGATGCCAATATCTGACTGACTTTGATTGTGTACATAACCCATGAAAACCCCATGTATTTCTCGAATGGGTGCATCCAATGCATTCCAAGAGGACTGCATATTTTGATTTCCCAAACCAAATGTACAACCAGGTGAACCACGATGCCAAAGACAGAAGGGGAGAAGTACTTCTCCAAATGACATAAACACAAGAATGCCCCCCTGCTCCAACTCATCATGATGTTGTCTGCTTATTTTTTTTGATAAATAAAGTTGAAGAAAAAATGCATCTACATAACAAAAAAATCTAACTTCCTCCTCCATAACACTTTAGACGGTAACAGACAACAATTGTTTCATTAGGATGTGACACTCATTTCGTCATTAATAAAACAACTAACATTAGAAGAGTAACCCGACAATACCTTTATTTCTTGAATACACCCATACACGGATATCCTCTCAATGACCAAAAGATTCCAAGGGGCAGGATGTAGTTACACCCACTCTCCTCTCACCTCTGGGGCTAGATCCTTTGTAATATCAAGTTCAGCCAAATCCATCCTCGCATTCAAGCCATCGAAAGCATAATTTATTGAAAACTGGCTGACAATTCGATAAAAGAGATGGCCCCACAAATCATTACATTCTATTAGGATACGTTCCAAAATCAAAATTATAGTAGGTTAATTTTTATTGAGTTTGGGAAAATAAAATTTACGTCCACATCACCCACATACCAAACAGAATCCCGATATCATAACACTTAACGTAAGGTGTTTAGATACCAGAACAAAATCAGGTTTTAAAGTGGTGGTCAATGTACAGAGAATGTTCACTGTGCAACCTCCCTGCAAGAATTGTAGATCTATTTTATCCCCCCCCCTCGTGGCCCAAAAACCAAACCCTCCACTTTATCTAAACAATTGTTATTCCCCTATTGCAATTTTCCGTTCCCATATCAAACTACCAATTTGATTACAGAGATTCATCACGAAGGAAGGACATTCAAATCATTTCGAAGGTTTTTTGTCATCTCTTTAGGTTCTTGATCTGAAGAAAAGGTTCATTTGGATAAGTTTTTAATGAACATTATGTAATATTAATTAAATGGACTATGTTCGAATTTCAAATTGGGTTAATATATATTGCTATAGCATTCCATTGTTACATTTTACCTGAATTTTTTTAGGTTTTTGTAGAAACCCTAGACCATCATTCTTGCTCAGTCCATCGTTAAAAAGATAAAATACATCTACTCGGATTTGTGTAGGTGGAATTCATTCCATGGAATTCAAAAAACCAATAACAACAATGGAACACAAGTTAGCTCATTGGGCATAACGGGATTATGACAACAAGAAATGAAATGCAAGGTACTTTTTCATCTGAGCAAATGTAAAACAAAAATCTCTTCGCAACCTAGTGATGTTAGTATAGAATTATAAATTCAAGAATCCTATTATTTTTTTGTCATATGTTGGGTCTGCTCGAAAACCTAGGTTACAAGATGAAGGTGGCACTAGTCGGTCGTCTAAGTCTGCCTCAAAATTTAGGGAACACGATAAAATTATCCACAATAGGCCGAATGATAACTTTCTCGCTATGCCCATTACAATATACTTCAATACAAATGGATTTTGTTTATTATTTGCAATACTCATGTTATGTAGTTAATTCCAGATTCAATGCTAAGAGTTTTTATTCTAAATTCTTGTCAAGTATTGTTCTTGATTTGGTTTTGTTGTAATGCATGAAGTGTTATGAAAATTATTTTAGTTTCGAAACGAATGTGTGCTTATAGCCAAGTCGTCATAGACAAGAACCTCTTCTAATTCGTATATTGGGGAAAATGATTACCATTTCCTATAGTGAACTGATATCGTAACTAATCTCGGATCAACATTTTGTGTTTACATTTTTAAAGGAAATTGACCTAAGCTCCGATTTCACAACTAAAAACAACTAGAACCAAAACGAACAAACAAATTACACTAGTGACATAATTTAGTTCGGAACCTATCTATTTTAGACCTGAGCAATTAAAGGGAGCATTTCTAACGTTAAGCAATAAAAATGAGGAAACATACAAATTGATTATCAAACAGAAGAAGAAAACGAATCTCCACAAGCTGCTTGATTTGATTGGCCGGCTATTGTGATATGTAACGTTCATGGCCAATATAGAAATGGACATTTTACTTGTCATTTTTCATTCCTAATTTCCTATCAACCTGCAATAATATTTTATGGTATGCGATTTTGCAAGATTCCCGTCGGACGTCACATGCATACGTTTAAGTTGTCAGCACTCAAAGAGCATTTTCTCATAGTGTTTGAGTTTAAAATGGAAATTGAAGAAATTACTTAAAGCATGTGTAGTGGTAAAATTACTTTTGTAGTTAAAAAATATGAGCCTGGCCTGTACCTTGTATAAAACAGAACAGGGGTGGAGTTCATTGCTAACAGGAATCTTGCAGATTTTAATGACAGGGAGCGGCTAATGATGAAAAGATAGATTACTACCATCGATCACGGTGCTCTGTTTAATGAGCACTTACTAAATGTCTAGGTCAATCTGGACTTCTTGAAATCATTTGGGTCATTTTTGGATGATTTGGGAAGTCAATGTATTTCCCCCACCTCTGGTGGTTTAACTTTAAAAAAGGTGGTAAAACCACTTCCAAACCACTCTTGTGGTTTCAATTTATTAAATAATTGATATGTTTCCTTCATCTCAACAATTCAAAGTACAACTAAAACACTCCATTTTTTTCTCCACAATAGTGAAAACCACTCTCAAACCACTCCATGGACCCCACTTGATTATCTATATTCTACTCATTAATTCTACCTGTAATAATGAATTCAAATTAATTTACCAAACAAAATAAATTTAAATGTAAAATTTAATAATACACCTATAATTATTGAATTGGATTTTGTTTTTTGAAATCTCATTTTCTAAATTAATTTAAATTTTTAAAATTTATTTTATGAATCATAATTAAACAAGAGAAACAAATATATTTTTTTAAAGAATGTAATTTTGATTTTTAAAAAGATCCAAAATTTTATTTAGATTGTAAAAAATTAAATATCGGATTTTTTTGTAAATTTCCCATTTTTTGAAATGTTTTTATTTAATTTAAAAACTGTTTAAAAATTATTTAGGGTGCCACGTGGCCCAATTTATAAAACAAGTGGTTGCATGCCTCTCTCTCTCCCACGTGAGCCATCTCTCATTCAGAGGGAGTACATGAAAGCTGACACTGTCAGCTTGGGACGGTTTGAGATTTTCAACCAGGCCTCACGGGTTGAATTAATTCAACCCTCTTTCAACCCTCCACTGTGAAATTAATTGTCCCTATTTGGTCCCAATTTTTAATTCAACCCACTTCAAAACTCCCACTGTACATGCTCTAAGGATCTTTTAAAAGCATACATGTTTGCCCTATCTTCTTCTGATGTATGAAAAGGATTGAATACCCTAAAATTTCCGTCATCAACTGTTTAACCATAAAAAAAGACTACTTGTCTTGTAAATTTCAGCAACTCAGTTGTAACTTGTCAATATAACCTCACTTTATGGTGAAATTTAAAAACTTAAGTTATAAAGTGATGTGAAAAAATCTTATCATCAGGCAGAGTATTTACCCTTATAAAATTACTCGAACCATTAATTTGTATCATCAATAATAAAAAAAAGGTGTGCGTTGCTAATAAATTATAGGCAAAGTTTAGGAGAAGATCGTAATTCCATAGGTGTATGGAAAGACGAAATTGAATTAAAATCATAGAAACGTAAAAGATTTTAGTTGCAATATTAAAAATTTATTATGCCACGTGTAGTAGTTATAAGTTTATGACCGATTAATACAAATCAAAAAATTTATCTTAATTTTTTAAAATTTATAATTTAAATTTTAGTTTTTCCATAACTTATAAAAAATAATCTTTAAAGAGACTGACTCTAAATTATAACGGATTAATTTATATGGTGGGTAAATTAATCAATATTTGTTGGACCGGCCTAAAACGATCCAAAATTTCACAATCGGACCGGTTGGGTTTTGCTGTTTGAAACCAGATGTATGCGGAGAGAAGGCGTGTTCTTCTACGAAGAGCGAGTGAAGCGCCTTTAGTAGCTTAGCGAGCGTTGAGAGCTTGCCGTGAAAAAACTGTCAGATTCCAACTAACTAACCAACCTTCGCCGCCATCGATCTGTAGTACTC
>JAUOBV010125248.1:0-12748 GCA_032360425.1 Rubia occidens | reverse complement strand
CGGGTCACCCGTTAACAACCCAACCCGACCCGACCCAAAATTATCCAATGGGTAACCTGTTATCCAACCCAACTAAATCCAATAAGTACAACCCATTTATATCCATTAACCCAATGGGTCATTATCCAATAAGTCTTATCCAATAAGCGAAAATAACAATTGGATAATGGTTATCCATTGGGTGACCCGACCCATTTGACGGGCCTACTCTTCTGCATTAAAAATTAATCACACTGTTACACTTTGAATTAAATAGTCACATGGTGTCTACTTTTGTGGCATTTGGAAAAACAAACATAGGGGAACATGTAAAGACATGTGGAAGAAAGTTAAGATTTTAAAATTAAAAATAAATGATAGTCTAATCGAAGTTAAAATAGATTTGAGAATGAATAAATATTAGAAAATTTTACTAAAATTTTACTGAAAATATGGCTTTACGGTGAAAAAGGACATTGAAAATTGAGAATGTACGTTATACTTATCTCTTAAAAATACATGGTCATGCGGATCTAATTTGGGTATGGTGTTCTGCTAGATAATTTTGTATGTGAGGTTTTATTTTATGTGGATGCGTTTTCCGAATCAAATGATTATATGTGTCCAATCAATCAATTATTTTTTCAAAATCAATTAATGTAACACTTTGAAAATATTACTTTAGGGCTAAAAATACTAAGTTTGATATATTGTAACACTTTTACGAGTATTAACTTAGGTAATATTCCATTAGATCTAACTCAATACTTTCAAGATTTGCGTAGCATTTTTCAAACGTTTAACCAACACTTTATAAGTTATTGCAGCATTTTAACAAGTGCTGCGAGAAAAGTGTAACGATAGCTCTAACATGTAATAGTATGTATATGACACCATAAATTTAGGTACTTAGATTTCAGTTTCATCTCATGTCATCTCCAACCATCTTATACCGTCTACATTTCAGCTCCACTGAACTCTCTTAATGATAGCTCGGGATCAGAGATGTTAAATGAGGTGAAAAGTCATTGGCTGGATGAGAGAGTAGCCAATACGCAAGGGGACACGAGTCCTAGGATATAGTTCGGAAAAACTGACGAGAGGACACGTTGCGCCTCTGCCAATCAGAAGCGGCTGTAGAATGGCTGCCATTGGCGCGAGAAGAGGATAGGGCCACGCCTTCAACACATTGCGCAAAAAAATTGACTAAATGAGGGACACGTAATAGCCTCGATGCAACCAAAGTGGGGGATTCCTACCCTTATTGGTTCGGTGGTGAGGCCTCCGTGTCGCTTTGTGAACGTGTATCTCTTCTTTTGGGTTTTCCCATCTATTTCCATTAATTATCCTTTTATGGTCTGAAACCTCTAAAATAACATTTTGGATTTTTTTTCTTCCTCAATTATCTTGTGTTTCTGGTATCATGAGTCTCATTTTAGACTAACTAACCTTTAAATAAATTTATTTTTATAATTGATATAATTAATAAATTAACTTGATGTTTATTTTTATTTTTTCTAACATTTGAACATAAAATTCTCAAAATGAAATATTATTGAAGACACTCATCAAGGATGAGTGGGGGAATTTATTTGACTCCTCTAGCCAATACGAAACCTTATTATATACTTTACAAAAGATAGTTCAAGAACCTATCTTGAACAAAGTTTTACGAATATTCTATCAAGTTAACCTAGTGAATATGGGAGATCATTCATTGTGTTTCATTCTCTAAATCTTCCACCCCTATGTGAGATTTATGAAGGCCCAATAATGAATACTCTTTGGGTTTCCTGAGTGTTTACAAAATTTCTAATATGTCACAAGAGATTTACATCTAAGCTGTGGAAACAAAATTTCTCTTCGGTTGAGGAAAAGAAATCTCTCGGATAATTGCAGGTCTTGAAAGTCTGTTCTTGATCATTTTCTGATTGCCAATTTTACCAAGAAATCCGGGACTTAATTCAATTCTTTGATTATGTACAAAAGTAACAATATGGCCTAGTGTGATGATGGATTTCAGTTTTTGCACTAGATTGATCAGAATCCAAGGAGATGGGGCTTCACCATTGATTATTTGAATGGCCTTTAAGTAGCCCGACTCTATATCCAAGTGGTTTGTTTTGCTTATTCTCCATGGCAGACCTGCAATAATAAAGAATATTTTAGCTTGTAATACTGAAGAAACCACCTGATTCTTAACCAGTGAGGCCGCATGGATCATATAAGAGTTGTGATTTCTCACAACAAAACCCAAGCCAAGTTTTGATGCCGAAAGTGAAGCATCACAATTGATTTTCAATTTGTCTGAATAAGGTGGTTTCCATCTTATCACAGTGATCTTTTTAATTTTCTTTTTCCCATAGGGAGGTATCAATCCAGCCGTAATTAGAGAACAATCCACATGCGAGTGTGTTCTTGTCTGAAGTGTGAAGATTATATAACACAAACAAGTGATGCTCTTCCAGTTACTTAATGTGCTTATAGTCCTACCCTCATGGATTTTTATGTTCCTCACTTTCCAGAGTTCCTAGCAGACAATACAAGGCAAGATGATACAAATTGAATAATGAGCATGATATTCCTTCTTCAAAGACTAATAAAATTGAATTGAGCTAAAGTGAGGTACTATGGAATGTAAAATTGAATGTGTTTTATCCCATATAGAAAGTGCAGCAGGGCAATTATTAAAATAATATGAAAGATCATCTACATTATCACAGTGAGTACACTTAGAAGGAAGATTAACTCCCATAGACATCAGAATATTTGTAAATGGCAGTGATGAAAGTAGCAATTTCCAAACCAAGAAACTGACTTTTTTTGAAAATGCATTATTCCAGATCTTAGAAAAATTGACATCAGTTTCATTTTGAGGTCTAAAAGCATTATATGCAGATTTTATTGAAAAATTTCCATACAGGTTTGGTTTCCATATCATGAAATCAGGAAAATCATAAAAAAGATATTTTCATTTATCACTTTTCATATCTTAGAATTAAGAAGATCCTCTAAAGTTGGAATGTAATTACCTTTTGCTTGCTGGAATTCCTTAACTGTCAGAAATGGAAGTGGGACCGGTACCTGATTTACCTATTAATGAGTGGTCGGCATCCTAACCAATTGATGTCCAGAAATGACAATCTTTGAGCCCAATTATAACCTGTGAATTCTCCTTCTGCCCTAGCATTTATGCTCATGTACCTTGTCTATGTTTATGATTTTCTAGCAGAGGAGGGTAAAGACCACGTAAAGGTTGACCATATTGAATCGCCCCTTTGAAGCTTTGACTTGATCTTTGCTGAATATGAGTCAATAACTGAGCCTAAATGTCTTACTCCTAATCCCTTTTCTACTGAAGGGTAGCATATTCTCTTCCAACTAACCCAATGTTTTATTTTGACCCTGTTATATTTCACCCCACAAAATATTACTTAGGATTGATTTAAGTTTTTTTTATTGTGTGGTTTGTTGGAACTAAGACTGCCCATACATGTTGGTGCATGGCTGTCAAGACATGATTAATGAGAACAAGTTTTGCCCCCTTGAGATAACCATTTGTTCTTCCAATTGTTTATCCTACCACTCACAGAGTCAATAATGCATTTGAAATGTTGGTTATACTTCCTACCTCTGAAAACTGTTACACCTAGGTAAGAAAAAGGTAAACTACCTTATTCCATTCCTGTTATGTCTTTAATTTCTATTTTTTACAATTACTGAGCTTACATGTGTTGTAAGAACTCTTTTTAAAATTTACTTTTTATCCCTTGGCTTGCTGGTATTTTTTAAAAATATCATCAGGTTTATACGAGATTTTTTTTATTTCTTGTGGAAACACAACGGTGTCATCAGCTTATGTTGCTAGGATTTATTTTTACTTAAAAAAGTGATTAAATCATAATGGGAAAACCAATTCGAATGAACACTACAACTTACGTTATAACGTATCCTTATTTTGATATCAATATGTTGAATAGATAAGACATTGAGGAATACGCAAAAGAATCCTAATAACTACATTTTCGTAAAATGGTTCCCCTATTTTTTCCTTTCCAAAAAAACATCATCCCCAACAATTTGACCATTGAAATTTACCCACAATACATCGCCATAGGAATGTGTACCTATAAATCCTCCACCAACGTTCTCCATACTCGGAAATTCCGATGGAATCTCAGGACATTCGGCTAGAACAAGACAGTCAATCTCCCCTTCAAAATATATCTTATTCCCATGTAGGACAACATGCCACTTCTCATTGCAAGGATATCTGATATAAAAAAAGTTCCATGCCTGGGCGGCTAAGATGAACTTGTTGTCCTCGTATCCGACTCGATTCAGGTCCACTAATGTGAATCCCATGGGTTCTCCAAAAGAACCTCGTTACCATTTTCAACCCACACTATAACAGACAACACCTATTACCTCGGTTCTACATGAATTTTTTACCTATGGTTTTTAGTCCCAAAAATCTGAGGTAAATACTGCTGTAGTAAATTGTAAATTTTTTACCTCGGTTCAGAACCGAGGTAAAAAAGTACTTTTTACCTCAATTTTGGATCGACGTTGGTTTCTTTGTGAGCGATGTTGGTTCAAGCAAGATGAATGATGATTGGAGTTCATTGCTGCAATATCGCTGGGAATGACATCGACGTATATATGGAGCGACGTCGACGATAGCAACAAGTAAGACGAGGGGCCTACAATTGTTGCGACATCATTATTGTTGATGTCAAGGAGAAATGATAGCGATGTCTAGGATAATGGTTTGCAACATCGCATACTCTAGGGCAGCTTTTTCGTATGCCTGCTGATGTGAAAGAATGTTAAATACGACGTCATTTTGTATGGGCGATGCCGCAAAAAAACTGTTGGTTAATGCAACGTTAGTATGGTTTCGTCACGTCACCGGTTTGTGTGACATTGCGAATTAGGTTCGGACACATCGGTTCTTGTACCATATTATAACATTTAATATTTGATTATGCAAACATATGTTCGTTGATAGCCATCACGTGTTACCTAATGGTCCACAACTCGTGAATCTTTACAAATTATACGATAATTAATGAGAATGCAAGGAACCAACAAAACTAGAATAATGATGGAAAATACATGTTAGAATATATTAAAATACATGACATTGATATGAAATTGAAACAATAATTGTATTAAACGTACATTTTCTACATTCCAAACCAAAAGTTCATCGATAACTCCTTTTGTCTTGTTACGAAGAATACACATGGAGTTAGAATTGGGTAGTCCCCTATTGATGTACACATAATATAGTCATACGCTGATGACATTAATACGAACATAGAAAGAGTACTTGTTCTGCATGAATGCGACATCGCATGCAGTGGACATCGGGGTCACAAAGTCCAACTAAAGAACGATATCAAACATTCTTACAGTTGACAATCATTTCATAGCATTTGCTACGTCGGTCATTGTATGGTCCAATATCGTATGGGACGGTTATTTGTGACCAACGTTGCACATTCAACCTATGTTCATACGAAGACTAGATTATTATCCACAATCAGCCCTAATCTAGGCTTTTTTATCACTCATTATAACCATTGCATTATCTAGAAAAAAAGAAAATATACACTATATAAAATGTTACACAATCGTCATACTATATGAAAATATCCAATCTTTGATCAATGACAAAAAAAACATACATAAGGTATATGTTAAGAAAGATGGGAAATGAACATGGAATGGATGTAAAACTACCTCAATTAATTTTAACCCGAAGATTCTCCATCCTCATATGCTTGTTGATGTTTTAGACAAGCAAATTGATCGAGTTCTTTATTGGTTGTATTGGTGTGAAATGGAAAGGATAGTATGTAGTTGGGTTTGGAGGAGGAGTGTTGTTGATGGGAAATGTGTGTTGTTGCTGAATGTTATTGAAATGAAAATTGGATGGGGGAAATTTCTGGTTCAAATTTTTGCCTCAAATTTTGGGTTCCCCCTGGAAAATTCATATCAGGCGACGTTGCAGAGGGGTCGGTTTTGGAGTTGTCCAGTACAAAATTTTTGTGACATTGCACATAAGGGTCACAATCTAATTTTGGAAAAGTGTAGTAAAATACTCCCTGTTAAGATTGCAGCCCTTAACGATGACATGTTCATGCGCAGGTGGGAACAACACTGTTCTGTAATGTGAATAACATATTGTTATCTCCAATTTTGCATTTCAAGTTCTCTCACTCCGTCGGAGGGATCTAAGTGTAAAATTATAAATGTACACTGGCATTCCCAAACCCGATTACGATCCGCCCAAAAATAAACTTTGACATCCGAAGTTGACCTTATACTAACCGAGGTTAATAAAGAAACATGTCTTATTCCACATATTCTTCCACGAGTTATTCTGAATGGTGCCTTTCATACTTGTAAGTAATGTTCTACAATCTATGCAAGGCCATGTACCGTCGCTTTAAAAATTGTGATGGACAAAATTCTATTATCTTTTTATTTCTTCAAAAACCAAGAATATAATATTTCATGCGATTCTATGTGGTGGTTCTCATCATTCTCATAATGCTTATCGTAAGTGTATCAATGGAATACTAACAAAAATGACGGACGATTACCCCGGTGTATCCGTCCATGACCGAATTGGAACGTTGTGGTCGTGAAATGGTTAATCGGTTAAGTGTATCTCCAATTTTACTTTTCAAGTTCTCCCACTCTCTCGGAGTGACCTAAGTGCCAAATTATAAATGTACACTGGCATTCCCAAACCCGATTATGATCAGCCTGAAAAGAAACTTTGATATCCAAAGTTGAACTTATACTGACCGCGGGTAATAAACAAACAGGTCTTATTCCACATATACTTTCACAAGTTCTTCTGAATAATGTCTTTCATACTTGTAAGTAATCTTCTACAACCTATTCCAGGTCATGTACTGTCCCTTTAAAAATTATGATTGATAGAATTCTATTATCTTTTTATTTCTTCAAAAACCAAGAATATAAAAATTTCCTGCAATTATATGTGGTGGACATCAATAAAGTTCACCGGTTGTGGTAAAATTGATTCCCATCGAACTGGACGCCTATGAAATTCATGGACATTTATAAAATTCAATTAGTAGTATGTAATATACTATTAACCTTTATTAAGGTCAATTATGTTCGTTTTGGTCAAACACGGACCCAGTTGCTATGCTAATGGGCCAAAATGGTGAGACCCACTTTAATACGGACCGACGTCGTTAAAATGTCGGTCATTTGTTGCTAAACATGATAGGTATACGACATCGCATATCCTATTGGTCAAACATAGGCCCATTGCTATGCTAGTTGACTGAAATGGTAAGACCTAGATATAAATTAGATGATGTTGCTCCAATATAGTTGCCATGTCAGTTTTGTCGACAGATCTGTGACGTTGCTGCGCCTTTGGCAAAATTCACAATGACTCGTAACGACTATATAGGGAGCCCGCCTCATACATCACTTTAAACATTCAACTTTCCTTCAAATTTCAGCAGTCCCTCAACCCATCTTTTCGAAGGTATGCTTCCTAGATTCCCTAGAGTATTTTTATTTTTGTATTTGCCATTAAATTTTTATTTGTATATGGTGTATCAATGTGTTGTGTGATTTTTGTAATCAAATTCCCATGGATGTTGGCTCTATGTTGTAGGAATTTGTGTTTTACGTTATGACCTACCAACCAGCCCTATTTTATTTTTCCTAACCTTTGTTTGCTTCGGTTTTCTGCTATTGATAATGCAGCTGTTAGGTTTGAATGTGACGTCACTCATTTTTCTCTCCTCTTTCGTTTTAAGCGATCATGTAGTGACTTGGCTGACTAGTTAGCGACGTTGAGCGTACGTGTCAGCCTAGTCACTTTTAGGTCCGACGGTTAAGTGCGACATCTTACCGACAAAACAGATTAATTGAGAAAATTTTTATTGAATTTCATTAACAATGGCCAATAGTGTTGGTTCGAGTAGACGTGCCCTGATAGAGGTGAGTGATTTCTTGTTGGGATTTAAATTTCTTTTATTTTCTTATTTATTTTCTAATTATATTATTAAAAAAATTTATTGACCAATGCAGATTCCTAGCAATTTGGATGAGGATCGTCGTCCTTGGACCACATTTGGGGATGTCATTCTAAGTTTTGTCCACACTCTTACCCTGACAAACTTCGCGCGCAATTATGGTATTGGTAAGTTCTCCCTGTTTCAAATGTATTTCATTTTCAATTAACCTTTTTAATAAGTTACTTTCATATTAACCAAATGTGGTTTTTTGTTTATAAATCAGTACGTCTCAGACCATATTTTAGAGCTCATAAGACCGTACAAGTTGCTCATTGTGCTGTGGTGCAAAGAAGGGAGTATGAAATGCACCACTCGAGGAACAGGTTGTTCTAAACCTTGACCTCGAAGGGGTTTACTAGGTATCTTGATGAAAGGGAATTCTACATTGGGGACACGCATTATTTCGAGTTGGTAAATGGTGATAGGCCCATTGTTTTTCATGTCATCGTTCTTCCCCGTGGATTTTAGTTTTTCGGGACTTTTAAACAATTATTTGAAACTAATTTATTCAAATTCGGAATAACATTTATTTACATGAATTTAAGGTTCAATCTATAACCTTTTCGATTGAATTTTATTTCAATGTTGTTGAATCCTTCAAATGTGACTCCCTCTCCATCATGCATTTCAAAGAATAGTAATTATAAAAATACACAACGTATGCAAAGTAACATGAAACAATAATAATCCTGAAGGGCCATTTCAATAATAAAATCGTAATTAAATACCAGTCATCATCTGCAGTGTAGGCACTGATCTTCACCCCATCATAAGCCATCATTATCCTATTACCCAAATGCGAGGCTCTGCAATTATCTTCCAGCTGTTTCATAATCTCCCTGTTCACTTTCTTTGATCTCACCTCCGGAGTAATTGACAACTGCATGCATGGATCGTTTACCAAACCCATGACAACATCAACGTATATTGAAAAACGTAATTATATATTGAAATACATGAGTATATTATTTGGATTTAATGAGCCATAAACAAAAGGAGCGTCATAAATATCGACTTATCTTTTCAACTGTAAAAAATAGCAAGGATAGATATAGGGGACCAGTCCAGTTCCTTCCACCAGTCGTATGGAGAGGGAGTTCATGGCCACTCTGAATATGACCAAAACTTGTGTGTAATGAATACTTTTTTCCAATCATTAGAAAAATATTTGATGCGACCCAAACTTTTAAATACATTAGAAATGTTGACATACTAGTTCGTGGGCTGAAATTGTGACGTCGCTTATTCATATTTTCTGCAGTTTACCTAGTATATGATGCCACACACTTAGATTGGACAAAGATTTTTATTGTAGTATTTTGATATTTACTCTTTAATTTATAATCTTTTTGTTAGCTATGTTATTTTAATGATATTCAATCCTTAATATTCAACCTAAGATACACACAAAGTTTTAATAGTTGTATCAGTAGCAGAACTAAAAAAATATTATTGGGTATTGTTTCAATCAATCTGAAACAATAATATTGTTGTTGGGAAATTTGTTTTTCATTACACTCGAACTGTTGACCGGCTGCTTAGTGGCCTAAAATTGTTGGGCCCACCAAAGTCTGCGATGTCGGTAAGTGGTCGACACCATATTTCTTGCTCCGACTTTGGTGCGACGTTGCATACATCGAGGTGGATAACACAATGGTTCAAAATGACAAACAAGTATAAATAAGGGGACCTTGACAATAAGGTCAACAGTTTTTTCACAAGTTTCCCGCGAATTTCAACAGTCTCCAACTTTTTCCTCATTTTCTCTCTTGGAAAAGGTTTGTTTTTTCTAATCTTCTAACACCCACATTTTGGAGTTCTTACTTTACAATGTTTAATCTGTGAATTTTTTTGATTTTTTGGCTATCTAGTTTTGTCTCAGATTTATGAGAGCATGAACTTTCCTTGGCTTTAAATGTAGGTACAATGTTTTGGTTTGTCTCCAAAGGGTTTTTGTTTAATTTGATGTTGATTAAACTTCATTTTTTCCGGTATTATGTGTTTCTTCCCGTAGTTTCCTATGATATACGCGACATCGCTATTCTGTCTACCACAACCCGGTTCATGCAATTATAGTGCGATGTCGCATATTCTTATTTCTAGTCGCTTATTCTTCAGTTTCTGATGTGTCGCTATAATCGTGTGACATTCGGTATGACTGAAACGTTACTGACGTAGCATTATGACATCTATGTGTACAATTGTTATGCATATGCAACTTCTATCTTGTATCGGTCATGCCTTCGGATATACCGACCAATATGTGAAGTAGCAAGTACATGTCGGTTATCCCACTGCTTTAGCCGACATGCATCTGCGATGGCATTGCCGACGTCACTTCTTGCATTCCATAGGGCAGTTCGCACTTAACATTTTCCCTTTTGATGCAGGACCAATGGCTGGCAAAGGATCGTATAATTCACCCCTTTTCAGGACTTTCACCAATGTACATATATATTTACTAGCTAACAAATCTTCAGACTTTATAGCAACTAATACATTTTTATTTCGTACAGTTCACAGCACAACTCAGAGTAACCTAGAGCCTATTTTCTTTGACCTTGATCATCATATGATGGCTCTTGATAGCCCACGTTTCCACTGCACTCTCAAGCAGCAGAACTTTGGGAAAACCCTACTTTAATAAAGCTTTTTAAATAAATTTTATTTTTGACAATTGTGTATATATATGCATATTTCTAAATAATTATGTGACTCAGTACATCCCGTGCTAGTTGTACTACTCTTTCCGACTGAGAATACCCCGTAGTGCAGAGGTACTATGAGACAGAGTGGTGTATGAACTACTCGGGGTAAGGTAAGATCAAGACCCTTTCCCCAAAGGGTTTTGGCTAGTTCCTTAGGGGAAACAACCTACGCATTGGGGACACCTTGTTCTTCGAGTTGATAGAAGCTGGGGGGCCAATCGTCTTCATGGTCATCATTGTCCGAGCTGATTGAGTTTATTGTACTATTTGTATGGATATTTTCATGACTGCTATATTTCTAATTATTAACATTATATTATTGATTGTGTATATATGCGATTTGATTGTGCATGATTTTATAAACTATTTTATAATTCTACGATTAAAAACCATTGAACAAAGGGTGTACTAGACGTGTACGAAAGTTAATTCAAATTTCTAGGGTGTTTCTAGTACAACGATTGCTAGCTACTGTAGTGCCTAATTGTCCTTTTACATAACCCTAAATTAATTGTGATGACGGATATTGGGAGGAGAAAGAAATGCCAAAGCGGGGAGAAGTGCACAACCACCATTTTATTTTTTCATTCTTTTCTAACACTGTCAAATTCATTACTTTAATGTATCTGTTACATATCTCCGACTTTGATAGTCAATCGCAACACATGTATGTGCAAACAACGTTTAAAGCGAAATTGGGCCACCTATTAAAAACCACATGTGTGATGTTGCACTCTATTCAGTAACATTATTTACTTTATTTTTTAACCTTTTACTTCGGTTCATAAAATAACGGAGGTAAAAAAACAATTATTTATCTAGTTTTTTTATAACCAAGGTAAATTATATCTTTTACTTTGAAAAAAAAGAATAACCGAGGTAAAAAAAATTTACCTCGGTTATTTGATGTTAACGAAAAAATTGAGGTAAACGGGGCGAAGTAATAGGTCATTTTTCTTGTTGTGCCACATGCACTTGAATACAAAAACTTTAAACTCAACATAATCTAACTCCCAAATACCCTCAATTACCTCGTAAAATGACATCATTTCAACAACACGATTCTTATCTTTCTTGTTAGTCTGCTGCAACGATTCAGATTCAATGTACACACCACTGTTTTACGTCTTGCTCTTGTTGTACTTCTCTACCGTTGCATAACTAAATCCATTTATATTATACCCTTGGTATATCCTTACGATGGAGTTGAGTTTCCTTGCAAAAGCACAAAGTTTACCAGGCAACTCTTCCACAATGCAGCAATTGTAAAACCAATGTACATAAGTTGAAGAATGATCCAACTCTACTTTATTCAACGGCCAGTCTGGATAGAGTTCTTGTAAAAGTGATAAGTATTTTTGAACATAGACTGCAGTTCGTTACTATTCCGTAAAACACAAAGATGAACTTTCATCAACTCAGCGTTGAAGAGTGTATGTAGTATACATTTGAACGTGGATTTCTAATCTTCCTACCAACAAGCGATTGTTTAGGAACTCGAACGGATCTCTTTCAAACCAAGTTCTAAGTACAGTAAAAGTGACATCCTCGGTGACGTACCTTTCCACGATGATCGCATCCGGCTGGCTACGATTGTGCTAGTAACCCTTGAAAACCCTTACGTGCCACTCAAATGGGTACATCCAATGCATTCCAACGGGATGGCATATTCGAACTTCTCTAACCAAATGGATGATGAGGTGGACCATAATATCAAAAAAATGAAGGGAAAAAGTACTTCTCCAACTGATATAACACTAAAAACCCTTCCCCATCAAACTCATCAAGTTGTTGGCCACTTATAATCTTCTGGAAAATGGAGTTGAAGAAGGAACACAAACGCATAAAGCTAAATCGCACGTCCTCTTTCATAACGTCTCGGATGGCAATGGGGAAAATTTGTTGCATAAGGACGTGACAATCAAGTGATTTCAAGGCATTCAAATGCAATTCATCATTCACAAAATGACTAACATTAGA
>JAUOBV010125040.1:0-12750 GCA_032360425.1 Rubia occidens | reverse complement strand
ATTGTTTATATATTTATTCGAATATGTGGTCAAAGTTTGACAGTGTTGACTGTCAAATAGTAAGTGTGCAGTTTAGTTTGGGACAGAGGTAGTATTAAATTTAATAAAGTTTAAAATCAAATTAAAATACTAAAATATTAAATGTATAACACTAAAATGCACATCAAACTAAAATGGTTAAAAATCAAATTAAAATACTAAAATACTAAATATATAACGCTAAAATGCACATCAAACTAATAGGTTGAAAATCAAATTAAAAAACAAAAATAAAATTATTAAAAATCAAAATTTTAAAGTACACATAAACTTTAAAACATTAAAATGTACACCAAAATGTACACTAATATTGGAAAAGAATTAAACATTATTTTAATACTCTTTTAAAAAAAATTGTACTATACGAACATGAAGGCATACACTACATAACAATCTAATGTCCATGGTAAAATTATCTATATTAATGATAAAAGAGAAAAGTACTTTTATAATCTTAATTAATTCATATAAATGTCAATATAACTTTGTAAATAATTGAAATTGTAAATATAACACTAAATAATTTGTGTAAGTGTAAATGTATCCATTCCAGCATATTTATGCCGAAGTTGAGTGAAAAGTTTATTTTCCCTCTCTAAGAAAAAAAATAAATAAAAAATAAATTTCCTATTTTGACCCCCGCTGCTCGTTCTCCCAAATCGTAACTTTGATTTCTCCTCCTCCTTTTGGTAGCTGCTCAACACTTTCCACCAATCTCGTCAACACTTGCCATCGCTCAACACTTTCCTATATGTTCTTCTCCCTTCAGATTTCTCAAATCTTCGAGAATTTCATTGCTTGTCCCTCTTGCGCGTAGAGCCCAGCCTGAGAATGGGCCGGCCTCCACCCGGGGTTTCTCATTTGAGGCGGAGGGCTTCAACCCCGCCAGTAACTTGCTAAAACTCCTGAGCACGGCTGGGTTAAGTGGCGTCAGGACGGGGTAGGCTAGGGTTTTGCGGTGGCGACGGGGCTGGGTGGTGGCGGAAGTGAGGGTTGGGTGAGTGGTTTCGATTTTATGGAATCGTACGTTCGTCTGGGATATGGTCATTGGAGAAGGTTTTCTGGAATGAGTTTTACTGCTTTTCTTTGCTTGAGGTGATACGTTTTACCGTTTGGTTTAAATTATTTACAGAGAATTTGAGCTGGGATTTGATGGACAAGAAACGCCAGAATTGAGGAACTGAGACAAAATTTGAATTGGAATATGGTGAAAATAACTTTATTTCTTTTTTCGAGTATGCTTTTCGCATTCCAATTTCCAAGGGAGTTGTACTTTCTTTTTATTCTTATTTTGTTCTGCATCAGAGCGATTAAAAGTTAAAAAGTGCAATAATTTTTTTTATCAAATGATATTTTGGTCATTTCTGCTCGATTAATGACGGGAAATAGCAAGACAATGTCAGAATATAGTCTGGAAGATTATATAAGCACTTTCGTCAGTTAGTTAGGGTTTTTTTGCACTAAAAATTATGTAAGAGTTATATTGACACTTATTTAAATAGGTAAAGTTATATTGACTTATATATCTCATGATAAAATGACAAGTTGAAAACTTAACACATGAATCAAAATAAAAGTACAAGTTGAAAGTTTAAAAACTTAGTAAAATAGCACAATGCAGTAACAACGTTTAACAAATAAACACTAGATTTACACTGAAAAATAAAATTTTAATTTTAAAACACATAATTTTTTAGGAAAAATATATTTTTAGAAAAATGTCACAATATTTGATTGAAACATCACATATTCCTCTAAAAAAATATCACACAGCATAGGAAGGAAAGTCGACTCGTGAGATTATTTTATTCGAATTCTTGACCCGTAAAATTATTACAATTCAAAATCATTAATTTCCATTTTTTTTCTCATTCCCCTAAAAAATAGTATTTTAACCCATAATCCTACCTAATATCTCAATCTTTCTATAATTTTATTATAGATCCATATTACATATTAGTCACTGATATTATTATTAGACGGTGTATGCAAGATAAAAGTAAATAATTGGAGAAAATGTTTAACAACCGTAAATTAGCACAAAATCTTGTTATAGACAGTGTAAACTTTAGATGGGGACCATTATGAGATTATTATACTCCCTCCATCCTATGAGTAATGACCTATTTGATTTTTCACAATTTTCAATGATCAAGTTTGATTGTCAATATCTCTAGCATAAAAAAATTGATATTTAGAAAATATATGTTAAGATATATTTAACGATATATCACATCATATTTTTATTATATATATGTTAATTTATATTTAATGTCAAAGTTTACCAAATTTGATTTTAAAAAATTAAATATGCAAATACTCGTGAGGCAAGGGAAGTATATTTTAATTGGGATGAGATTATTTTAAAAACTACTCAAAAAGTGAAGGGCTTTCGATGTAAATAGAATGAACACACACACGCACGCATACACACACACATACACAGACACGCACGCTCACGCTCACGCATATACACCATAATTCGGAAATTAATTTTATTTCCTCATTTCTTCTTTTCTTGCCCGAAACTGCTCACGGAAACTTCCCGATCTCACCGGGATTTATTGTCAGAAATTACCCGATCTCGCAAGAAGCTTTCCTTGCCTTCTCCAAATCTGCGTTGGCGGGAAACACTTGGTGTTTTACTACAGTTTCAGCCACAAAGACAAGTCTTTACTTGCCTCGCCGATCTCCTCACCGACTCCAAACAAAATTAAACCCGCCTCCCTTCAGATGTTGCTAATAGAGCACTCAACATGTTCATGGAAAATGTACTAATTAACCCGAAGAGAGGGCTTATAAGAGTATCAGAGATAGAAATTTATATTTTTACTCCTGTTCCTACTACTCTACTATCTATAGGGTATATAGTGGTAAGACCGGGGTCGTCCACAGAGAAACTAGCAATATAAAAGTTAACTACACATAGCTGCAATCGGGTCATCAATCCAATCACGTGTTAGGAATAACTAATGTTGCAAAACAGGTTTTTGGGTGGGGGTGGGTTATCTAACCACTACAAGCATGCAAGAACACAAGAACACAAGAGAGTAAAAGTATGTAAAACTAGCACTTGGGGAATATTTTCGTAACTTGACCTGTGATATGTTTTGATCCTAATTCAATTACACTCAAGATATATAAACCTATCCTAGTGCTTATGACATGTGGTGTATTTCGATGGTCAACACTACCCTTTATCTTTCACATACGAATGCAGGTCTCATTCTCCCCTGTGCTATTACGTCTCAGGCACTCCACTAGGACTACACAGGCAAAAGGATAGGCATCTTATCGATGACTCTAAGGTTGTGAATCACGTTAACCCTAGTTTGACACTAACACTATCTTTATCTATAACCCTTCGGCCCAATTTGTCAGCTAAGACTAGTGTACGGTCATCGTAACGGTCGGCAACCCAAATGAACACACTCATACATCCCGTTACCCCTATTACAACCAGGTTTCTCTCCCCGGGGGATATCAATAGATGCGCCTACATGAAATTGGACTACAATTTGTGTCAATCTTAGTATAACAATCATGCAATTAACAACAATATGAAGAACAAGCCAACATATAATCATAAGCACATAAAATAGGTATACTATAGAATCTCCCAAAACAAACACCAAATCATGAATACAAATTGATGTGCACCATTATGCATACGTTGGCCGATGCATTTAACACATTTATTGTCATCTTTTGTTTAGTTGATTGCTAATTTTGGTCGGGTTTGCACGACAAAGGGTTTAGACATCCATTATTGGTTTTCTTGTCCCGAGCTTTGTAGAATAAATTGAATCTAATGGACACTTTGTATTCACGGGCACCTAGATATTCCTTTGTGATCTTATTAGTAGGTTCCTAATGAGTACTTTATCATCATCTTTTTGTAAAAGGCCATCCGTGAGGGTGGTAGAAGATATTTGAAGGTCATATGTAAGGATGGTACAGATATCGAAGGCCAATCATAAGAAAGGTAGTGGATTGAAGGCCATGGACTCCAAATCGTAATAGTAGATGGAATTAATCGAAATTAATCTCGAGAAAGGTGGATTCAAAGTTCAAAAAGGCCAAGAAAGAAGCGGAAATCGCAGTCCGAGAATTGCACGAAGCCCTGGGAACGATCTAAGAAGAATCAGCCATTGTGGGTGGCACCATTGGATTCGTCTTCTCGAGCACTATTATCCCTAATTATCAAAGGTTCTTCTCTTGTGATTTTTTCCACTATCTGACCCTTCTTCCTCAATGTCTTCATCTCCTATTGTATCGGAATGTGCTTCGATTGTACCCATTTGTTCTTCTCAGTTCATTTTTTGGAATGAATAGGAATAAAGGTGGACAATCAATATATTCCACTTGCACACACTATGTACATATCTTCTTGAAGAACATTGGAAACAAAAAAATGTGATTCATAATCTCATCACCTCAACATGACATAAAAACACATTAATTTTTACCTTTTGAACAATATATGAGTATTAGATCTAGAAATATTGTATGTATACCATAGTATTCACCATGTAAAAATATCTTAGCAAAATCCAAGCTATATGGTATTGATTCTTCAGAGAATATATGTAGTAGATGAAGATCTAGTTTTTGTGAAGGTTTTGCAATGGAAGTGAGAATTTGAGGAGAGAATTGTAAAGTTTTTGTGGGAAAAGGTATGGGGAGGGTTTTTGGAGGTGAAAATGAGAGGGAATTCTTGCTGAAAATAAATGGGTATTAATTATCCTTTTGAAAACCGCCTTTAATGCTCCATTTTAAAAAAAATGCCCAAATATGTTATGAGTATGGAACTCTGTCACCTTCGACATCTTTGCTTTATTAATTTGCGGTATAAAAATTGGGTTGGATTTTCATAAACCGCAAATCCCTAATTAACCCTGTCTGAATCCTATGTCCTACAAGCTTGTAACCTCATCTTCAACTTCATCTGTCCAATAAGAAATATGGCTCCTAGGAAATGTGGTGGCGAATCGGGTGGTGGGTATGGGAATGCTTCTTCCCCAACTCATCGACTAATGAAACCAAGCATTGGTGGTGTTTTAGAACTGTTCTACAATGCTATTGTGGAACAGAGGTACGTGGCATTCAATCGTAAGAAGTGTAGTAATCCTAAGGTTATTCGTGCTTGTGATGTGATGCCTCTAGATGAACAAGTATTAAAGAGCAAAAATTAAAGAGCTCGGGTTTTGGTGCAAATTTCTCATGTTAGATGAACAAGTATATTATGATAAAGTCCTACAATTCTAGGCTAATTTAGGAGAGGGTGGTAAAAATAAGGAATACACTATCGTGAACAGTATGACTATACCCGTCACAAAGTATTCAATTAATGATGCCCTAGGTATAGAATATACTGACCCGAGTAAATTGAAACATGTCGATGAGGGTGGACCTATTGACATATTCCATCAACAGAATTGGCTCGGGGTTATGGGGGTAACCCCGTTATACCGGGTAGGGATGACTAATAAATATTACAATAGGTAAGGGTCAGCACCGGGGCAGGCTGAGAGCTATGATGTAGGAGTGTTATCCGTAGAGAATAGGTTAATATATAGTCGATTTGTTAGAATGTCCTTCCGTCCGGTGGCCATGCGTGCGAGCCTATAATAGGATATCTAATGATTTTCTATTACGTGATGGAGGGTATCAAGCTTAACCCTGGATATACAATTCTAATTTATATGTTGAAGGCCGATGCAGGTAAAAAGAAGGATCTTCCTTATAGTGGCTTGATCACAGCGTTGATCAAGAAGTGGAAGGTTTATTCCCGTTGACAAACCCTTGCGCGTGAAGTACTGTGACGAGGCTTGGTTCGACCACAAGCACTTGGTTCTGAATAACGAAGGAGTATATGTCCAGCTCACGGTTCCCTGGTCATCCGTTAGCGCAATAAAGAGGAGTAGGGAGGTGGCGATGTGAAGACCAGAGGCTTCTTCATTTCGTGAGTAGCCAAACCTTAATTCTTTTTCAAGTTTAAATTTTTTGACATTGTTAACGCGTATTTCATATTTATTGGTTGTGTTTTTCCTGGAGGCAAGGTTCTTGGATGAGTACCTTGAAAAGGTACATGCCATGCTTGCGTAGTGAAGTTGGTGTTGCGAATGAATAGTTAGCCGCAGTTGAAGCTAGGCACATCAAATTCATTGATTCTATCGGACTCCAGATTGTGCTTAGCGACGACGAAGGGTTGCTAAACTTCAAACCTGTATATTTTGATGATGATGAGACCAAGGGTGAAAATGTTGAGGACGGAGGTGCCAACCTAGAGAAGAACAATTCCCAGATCGATGATATGTTAGGATAATGGTAAGAATGAGTTAAACGGTTTTTAAGTGATGTAATGTTGAAGGATTTATGGAACTACAATTTTTGATAATTTGGGTACATTTTTTTTTGAATTAAAATGACTTGCAAATTTGGATATCTTGTGTTCAAAAAAGTTTAATGTTTAATGGATGTTTACATTACATGGTTGACGTTTGTAGGCATAATTTATGTAATGGTAGTCAATGTCTGGTTACTTTCAATTACCATACTTTAAGAAACAGTTCCAATAGAGGAACTCTGTCTTGTTTTTGGAAAATTGTTCCAAGAAGTTGTTCAGAGTTCGGAACCCCTTATTCAATATTATAATAACTGAGACGATATGCATGTGTTACGAATTCGGAACTGTTGTTCCGAGCTCTAGTCTTCTTTCAGGACCTAATCTAGTCAACATGACTAAGAGGTGTTTTAAAGCTTTACTATTAAATGTTATGCTACTAGCTTGGAAATGAATAAGAGGCAAGACTTAATATGATTATTATCGCTTCCGAACTCTTATGTCATTTCGGGAAACATTCTGATCTACTTCAAATTATAGGTTATTTTTGTTTCTTTGTTACTTAAAAAAAGTTACGAGCTTAGAAGTGAATGTTATGTGTACGTGATAAGATAAAATTGCCCGATTCCGGAACTAAGCTTCCGACATCTGAGCTATTTTCAGGAACAATTCTTGCCAACTTGAAGAATGTTTGAATTTAAGTTCATATTTCTCAAATATTAGTTACGAGATCGTAACTTGATCGTGTCTATCCCTTGAGAGCACGAATATTGTGGTTCCGAGTCCGGAACTCTAGTTCCAAACTCTTTCACTTTTTATGGACATAATATGATGTAAATGGACTATTTGAATTCCAATCCTCATAAATTTTAAGGCATATTTTCAGACTCAGAACTATAAATCAGATTTTCGTAATTCAATGTCAGATAGTTGTTCCGATGTTGGAACTATTAATCAGCCTTTTCAAAAATGTAGAAAATGTGGTTTTGAGCACAGAAGACAGTTTCCTACATATAAAAAAACCAGATCGAGAATCATTCTAACAAACTATAAAGCCATTACGAGTGTGGAACTTCAACCCTCACCTAAATTCTAACTCTCACAAACATGTGGGAAACACCCCTAACATGTCGTCTTCAAATCCAATCACACCGGTTCACCACCGTTGGTCTAAATCCACGAAAGGAAGCCAACCGAGGAATCAAGGCTACGAAGCGAGGTTTGTTTCTCTCGAATCCCGAACTAGGTTCAATACTTTAAGGGATAATGGAAAGATATTGGATAGCTATATAAATGATTTGAGTTTGTACAATAGCATTGGGTTAGGCGACCGTGTTAAATATTTAGAAGATCAACATTTGTTGAAACTACTTAGTTTGAATGAACCTGGTAATTTTGATGAGATTTGTCAATTTTATGCCAATTCGCATGTGGTAGAGGGTTCGGGTAGTTTTTAGACTGGGGTGAACGGGTCTAATGTGGAGATTAGTCCTTGGATTATGAATGGAAAGATTGATTGCCCCTACAAGAGCCTACATGAGGTGTTCTCCCAAGTGAAGGATGGGTCTATAGATGATGTTTATCATTGGGGGTAATGACCACTTAATGATGATTACCCTAATATTTAACCATGCGTGTAGTGTGAAATACTTTACACACAAATCCTCATGACCTAGGAAGACCGGCATCATTTGATCTCAAGGAACTAGAAATTGACCAACGTATAGTGTAGAGATGATAGATCGGTTAATCCACTGCCGGTCACATCACCGAGCTAAATTACTCAACTCTCATGATGTAATACTATGTGATGGAGAGGGCCAAAGTTAATCCCGGCACCACAATTTTTAAACACATGATTTGTGTGGCCACATCTAAAAGAATAATTAAGAATCTACCTTGTGGCAACTTGATTACGTTGATATTGCGAGATGTGACTGGGTTGGGTTTTCATGGTGAGGAAAAGAGGTGTAAATACTTTGAAAAGCAGTACTTTGAGAAGTAAAAAGTGGATACTACACGAGAATAAATGGTGTCACCGAACGATTCATGCGGCCGAGCCTTCAAGAGAGTAGGGTTAGAAGAAGATAAATTTAATTTTTTTTACAATGAATCCTCGTTATTTTACCTATCTTATATTAATTTTTAACTGTACAATGTAATTGTAGAGAAGTTTGGGCTAAAATTTATCAAGAGTGTGGATAATTCTACAAATTGGTACGCGACAAAGTCGGCCAACCGAGAGAGCGCATATGGAAGTTAGAAAAGAAGCAACAAGCTTACGGGAGAGCCTTCAAAGAGTCCAAGATGCCCCACATGCCCTGCCTGAAACGATGCTCTTCAGTGTGACATGGGTTAGGCCTCTACTAGGGATTATAATTTTAGATCTCCTAACAAGACTACTAGAATGATTTTGACCATAGTTGGATTAATGAATTTGGAATCAAGGCCAACCAATCATGTTCTATATTTCTTCTTCTTCTTTGGTAACTTCTTCTTCAATTTCCTCCTTGTCTTGGTCATCATTCCTTAGGAATCAACCTATACCACCTCATCATGGTACGACCTTCCGACATGCACACGCAAACTCGCCTCATCTTTTTAAAGCATAAAATATTCATCATTAGAACAGATGAAAGCATCTGTCCCAAAATTGATGAAATCTTCAAAATCATTTTTACCAACAAAAACCCTCTTTCCCTGAACAACAATCTCCCACTTTAGGTCAACCAGGGTCCTGGACATAGAAAACCTGATGAGCTTGACCTACCTATGTGAATGGGTCCTCTCTCTAGGCCAAACAACTCTGATCAAGCAAAGTGAATCCCAAGTCCTCCGTTCGTTGACCCCTGTTAACATCCAACCATTCACACTTAAAAATCAGTACTCGTATGGTCAAATAATCAAACTCCCATATTTTAACTATATATGGTTCCAATATAACATGTATGGGTATAGGTTGGATTGTTGTTAACAATGAATCCTCGTGCCAACAGATGTTGGGGTGATCACGGTGCCTTAGGTTGAAGGTGTTCGCGTAGGGGTCTTGCCTTTCACCTCTTTGGTTCCCAAGGAACCCTTGTTGTTATCCCCTACCAAGATGTTGCCTATTTCCACCATTGCTGAAATGAAAATGAAACAAATGATTCTACCAAGGGAACATAATCCGGTGAATCTCTACGATCACCACCGATTAGTTCAATTATATCCATTAAAGGAGCATGCATACATACCTACACTAGAGTGTGATTTTAAACAAATATGGCACATAACATAAACCCTAATCCAACCCAATTCCTCTTAAGAAACAAATTTCACACATAAACATTAGTTCAACCCATTTCTAATATAATTGAATTGAATGAAATCTAGTAAGTAATTGACTTAAGTTTGGGGGAAGCTTATAATTTAGCGGGTTCAAGCCTCAAAATTTGGAAAACTATTTCAAAAATGATTTAGGTGGATGTTCAACACGAGAGTTAGGGGGTACAGTGAGTCTGTTGTGGGTTTTGATGTGCTTGTATTCTGTTCCTCTATCAATCGACAACCACGGGGGAGAGAGAACAAGAACACAGACATAGTGCATCCTGTCCTTAGATATGTGGCACGGATTTTGAGTGTGGTGGTCGGTTGCCATTGGGTGGATATGACCTGCACTAATAGGGACTATCAGAAATTGTAATCTATCTGCACTGGGAGAAGTTGTATCAACTTGGTGGACGAATTCATTGGGCACTGCATTGAACTCTCAAGGAACCAGATGGGGAAGATAGCTAGAGTGAGGGATGATATCACTCTTGGTTGAGTATTTTAGGCTTCCGATGAGCAGTGCCATGCAGGTGAATCCAAATGCTTCCTACACTCTTAGCCTCGCGGTCATAGAGGAAGAAGGTATGATTAGGGAAGAGGATGACATCACCCGTTGGCTGTACAAGGGCAAAAAGTTCATGAGGTTCCGCCAGGAGGGTAGACCTATACTGGCCAGGAACTTCTTGATACAGGATTTGATTATACAGCCTGATTAGGACTCCCAAGTGGTATTGGGTGCCTCTTATAAGAATGATGAGCAGCAGGAAGAGGAGAGCCAAATCCCACAGAAGCTAGCACAGCTGACCCACCCCTCCCGCTCGCTCTTCGGCTTAACTAATCAATCAATGAACCTCTGGAGATACACTAATTAAAACCGAGAGGAGAACTATTGGGGATCAAAGATAGAATTTGTACTGTTGCTCCAGTTCCTACGACATACTACCAAGAATGGTAGATGGTGGAAAGTACAAGGGTCATCTACAGAGATGTTAGGAATCTAAAAATAAACTAAACGCAACCATGATCGGGTCGTCAATCCAAACACGTGTTAGGAATAAACAATGTTGGTAAAAAAGTCATTGATGAGATTTGTACTAACAACTACTAACATGCAAATGACCACGAGAATAATTCTATAAACTAGCACTCGGGAAATATTTCGTAACATGAGTAATGTCATTTCGATAATTGATTTCATCACATATAAAAACAATCCTATTCTAGTGTTTGTATCACGTAGTGTAGACAATGGTCAAAAGTTCCCCTTATTTGTCACATTAGGGAGTGTGTATTAAATCTTCCATCAGCCTCGCATCCACAACTAAGAGAGTGCAACAATGGCAGTGGCTCATTGTGCAGGTCTTATTCTCTCTCGCGCAATTAAGTCCATGGCGGAACACTATGAACGCACTACCCCTCGGCCTACAAAGGAAAAGGAAGTAGGTATCTTATCGATGACTATAGGATTACAAAGGTAATCCTAGCTTGCTACTTGAGCTATCTTTACCCACAACACTTCAAATCGAATAGTCGACTAACTAGAGCACGGTCAATCGTAACGTTAAAAATGGCAACCGACTTGCACACAACCACATGGTTCCGGACCCATGATTACCCAAACACATCTAGGTTAACTTCCTCAGGGGGGTAGCAATAGTGCAACAACATGAAAGTAGACTTTGGTTTGTGGTAACTTTGTGTGAAAATCATACTATTCAAAAGAATATTAAGAACAAGCCAACATAATAATAAAAATGCACATAGAATAGGTCGATCTATGAAATCTCACAAAATGAACATTAAAACATGAATAAAAATACTATCCCCAAGTAAATTAACTACTCCCTAAAAATAGATCCATGGAAAATATTGAGTTAAATGCCATATATCTAGGTTAATAAGGAAAAGAGAAGAAAAGAGAAGAAGAACTCTAGAGAGAGAGAGAGCTCTCTTCTTGCTTCTACCAAGAGAGAGAAATACAATCTACATTACACCTACTTAGTTAACCCTAGAAGACTAAAGGCTCCTATATATAGAAGTAGGGAATTTAGCCTGGGAAAAGGCCCAAAATAGGTTTAAAAAAACCTAGCAGCTGCAAATGACATGGGTCGTGCAAGCCAGTTAGCTTTGTGCTAACACGGGTCATGTGTTTTAATGCGGGCCGTGCTAATTGGTTAGCCTCCGTGCAACCTCGGACAACATTCCCTCCATTTCTTCCTTGGCCTTTTTGAACTTCGAATCCACCTTTCTTGGTCTCAATTCCATCTATAACCATGCTTGGGATTCCGTGGCCTTCAATCTTCTACCATCCTTTTGAATGGCCTTCGATATCTTCTACCATTCTTGCCACCCTCACGGCTGGTCTTCCACAAAAAGGTGATAAAAAGTACTCATGAGAAACCTATTAATTAGATAAAAAGGAAGATCTAGGTGTCCGTGAATACAAAGTGTCCATTAGTTTCAATTAATTCTACACAACTCTGGATTTATATAAGAAAACCAATAATGCTCGTTAAACCCTTTGTCGTATAAACATAACTAAAACTATAAATCAACCAAACAAAAGATGATAATAATTGTGTCAAATGCATCGGAAAATGCATGCATAAAGGTGCACATCAATCGCCTCACACTTTAACCTTTACTCGTCCTCGATGAAACAAAAATGAGAAAAGATCTAAGCAAAATGTAGCATGGAAAGAGAAGTTATCCAATACATTCAACTTATTCCCAAGCTACCCTAGTTCCTCCAAAAAAAATTAAGAATCTCACAACTCTCACACTCCCCGAAGATGCTAAAGTAACCTAACCACCCAAAACAATGTGAAGAAAAAGGCAAGTACAAAAAATAAGTGTTGAACTAACTTCTTCCCCCCGAATAGTCAGCCAAAAGCAATCCAAGAGTTGTTGCAGAGAAAACCACCAAGGATAATCCACATGATCCTCGACTTGGTTGTAACTATGGATAACTTGATATTCTCAACTTAGCTACTGCCAAGGAAAATGCCGAACAATCCTCAACTCAGTTTCCATTTTCTCTCAATTTCTCTCATTAT
>JAUOBV010124933.1:0-12752 GCA_032360425.1 Rubia occidens | reverse complement strand
TGATAAGTTCTCCACAATATGTGATTAATGCATAAAAATAGGATAATTATTCGATGATCAAATGATGACTAGAAATGTAAACCAATTGCATCCAAGACTCGTTATCATCTTAATTACATCTTTAGTAATAGTGTGTTTGTAGTTATATTAATGTCTCTAAGTCTTGGTTAATTTAGCTTTTTAAAATAGTCGTAGTGTTTTCCAAACTAAACCCCCCCAGTTTGTTACCACACACTTAGAGCGACATCTTTGTGTGCTTTTTAACTAGCTTACACTCGATAAAATCCCCTTTTCCCCATGGACGACTCCGACTTGTTACTATCTACTTTCTGCTAGTATAGCTGCAATTACGGCATATAAATACTATTTTTGAGAGGTATGACGACGACCTCCCACACTACTTCAGGGTTTATGCCCTGATGTCAGTCACAATAACCATATAGGAACTTGACTGCATCTTTGCATATCCCACCTGTGTCCTTTTACTATATGCTAGGAACTTTGTAGCTATTTGCTTTATGTGATCAATAGATATGGCTTCGTAAATATTGGCTATGGAACCTCACAAAGCAAGGAGCTTACCCTAGTTTAAATAACCCTAACAGGTGCAGCTGAACAGTTAGAGTGAAGGACCCTGGTGCCTTTACTTCTTTTGGGGAAGGATCTTGGGCGAATCTTAGAATCTTTTGGTTTAGATTGTATTATACTTAGGTAAAATATTAATGTAGGACTGATCCTTACTTGTTCCTTTAGAAATTTTGTCTGTACTGTAGTTAAAACTCCTGTTTAATGCTTGTTTTATGACTTTCACTGTCATAGTAAGTTAGATTTTGGATTTTCTAAATTGCTTCTGCATAACTGTATTTGCTCGTTACCGCAATTGAGTAATATGATCCGTTGGATTTTCGATAGCATGCCCAATCCGACCCGATACTTGCATTAAGCAAGTGAGTCGTGGATCTAGGGTGTTACACAAAGGCACCCCTAAGAGAATACCGGTGTAAAACTTAATTAGCACCGGTATATTGTACCAGTGCTAGGAATAGCAATACAATATGTAAAATGAGGAAGCGCTAAATTTTATAGTGGTGTAGACAATAATTACCGGTGTGGTTAGGTTTCAAATGCTAGGGGGCACAGTCACAATTGCACCGGTACGGTGAATAATATCGATGTATATTAGTATTGTACATTTGCACTGGTATTGGAATCATTACCAATGTATAGTTGTGAAATACACTTGCACCGGTATGATGAAGATGAAGATACACCGGCCTATTGCAATTGCGTTGGTTTTTTGCACCGGTATTTTATTTAAATTATGGTTCTATTAATTTGAGGTTACGCCGGTATTAAAATATTCAAGTTGTGGTGCATATTTTTTTACACCGGTATTGTGGAATTATACAAGTGTACCTTTGTACTATTTTTTGCGATGACCTAATTGTTTCCTGGTGGGCCCTCCCGGATCATTTTTCGGGGCACATACAAGCAGAAAAAGTGAATTTAGACTACTATAAATTGAAACCAATCAATTGTACGCAACTACAAATGTATCAAATTATTGATCACGAGAGTCATGAATTAATCTTAATGTCTATGAACCCTTCATGCACATGAATCTAAAAATCAGACAATTTGTCTAAGAATCGGACCTCAAACCGACCACAAAAACTAAATATTTTTAACCTCAGAAATTTAATAATCAACCTATGATGTGGTTCTTGTCATCTAGTCATTACAACGAAGTATTTTCCTGTTGCTGGTACTCATTGATCCACACCACACATCATTTCTCCGCCACCCCTTGTATTTCGTAAATATGATATGGCCCTTGGCCCTCTGGGGATATTTGTAATATTTAAAGTTATAATGTTAGTGCAAAAAGAATATTTGGGATATTTACAATTTTGATGGTAGTAATTAAGAATTAGTATGTTTGTTCCAAGTGATATTTACCTCAAGAATATTGGTTGACGCTGTGTAAAGAACCAATTCTTCCATAAATAGCATGACCGAGTACCAACATTGCCACGATCCAAGTTGAGTTCGATACTGTATGGAAATGCACAATTTGTCACAAATCGTTTTGTTATTAAACGATGTTTTATAAATTGATTCGTAGGATTTAATGACTTACCTTTATGTTCTTGATACTCCATGTATAGTTGGTACTTGGTTCCATCTTCCTCTTATCCCTTTGGTACGTGCAAGAAAGCCTTTCATGAATGTAAATTACAATGTCAAGTTGTTCGAGGGAATAATAGTAATATACTATCAAATTTATTGATCGTACTACATTGAGATCCATCCTATCGTCGATCACGTTGGCTAGTTCGATACCCACGTTAGTGTGTCTAGTATGAAAACCTCATGCGTGCTCTGATGGATAATGACAAGGTACCAGTGATCACTATGGGAAAAATAAACAAATAAGCAATGAAATGGAAGAGGTTAGAAACGGAAATGGTAAACCCGGGGAAAATATTACATTCCTAGGAAGGGCACAATGTAGAACTCAGCGTCTGTTATATCCATTGTTTTCTAAATATTTTTGAAACGCTACCTCCTTGTCAATGTCAGTCAAGTTCTCGGTATTTGAAGGGCAGCATTGGATGCGGTCGACATTTTATTCGTACACTTTTTCCCAGAGGTGCATGTTACAATAAGGACAATTATCACATTCAATCCTTATTGATTAAAAATAATAATAAATAATTAATGTTGGGAACTAACCCCATCCACACATCCATTTGTGCATTATCAATCCAAGTCATCGAGTTGCTGTTTCCGAGCTTGTTGTGGAACTCGACTAGTAAATCTATGCCCACTGTATTCCTCCATTTGAGTGCAAAGGTTGACAGATGGAAAATTCAGAAGAATATGCATCCATTACTTTTTACCATTTTCATGACAGCCGCATTGCAATTAATGATGAATCTCTCCATTAGCGGGAAATCCTTCAAATTTTACCTGTTGTGAATCTGGGGACAGACAAGTAACAAGAAATGCATTTGCGAGTCATTGATATTTGTGAAGTTAGGGTTTGACAATGAAGTGGGTGTGATATACTTAAGCACCTGTTCAGGTTTCTCCTGGCAGAATTTCACTCTTGATGACCGCCTGAAATTGATGCTTGAGTGGGATCGCCTGCCTAAAGATGTACCCGCCATACCCTGTTTAAAAAGAATCATTTTTATTATTTTGGACCAGCGGCACGTGTGATTCCATTTTTTATGATAATGAAATTGAAAGTGTTACAATAATTTACCTCATTATCGGTCATAATCTAAATCTCAGCATCGTCGTCGGCCGCCAATAAATTGAAGTCATGTTCCATATCTTTCTCACTTGGTTGCTCGTCTCCCTTGCTTATCAAAGATATGGGCCAATCGAACACACTATCTGGTGCCTCCCCAACATTGTAAAATTGGTGGTCTGCTGAAGGCAATCCAGCCCTAGGATGGTAGATTGACACACAAAATCTAACATGAGCCACACCTTTTTTTCCAGATATGCTGACGAAGAGAGATGTATTTTAACCTATATGCGACTATGTGCTTCTTACCGATAATGTCTTTGACGTACAAAGTAACATCTTTTTCATCCTCCAAGTTAAGTTGTTGTAGAAAATATATAGTCTTTATTAAAGAATTGAAGATGTAAAAACTAATTAAGAAGGAAGTAGATTTATGTATGTGGGTATACCTCCTCATCACCTTCTCCATTGCTAGGCTCTCCACCTGAATTTGACGCAGTTGCACCAAAGTTTTCCATTGCCTTTTCAATGAACTTCTTTGGATCATCAAGCCCTGCTGGGAATTTTACAGCGCCTGCAGCTGTGAAGCCCTTGACTAGTTGTTCAAGGTATGACATCCTGGCCTTAACGACTGGTTGATCATTCGATGATTTCTTCTATGGTGTTGGTTCGCTCGAGGAACTGTTACCGCACTTGCTAGGCTAAGATGAGGAATAGACACTGATGTGGGAAATCCAGTCCGAGTACCCCTTTACCTACCCGGGTGATCCTTATTATTTGTGGCCTTAATGAGAATGTCCCCACCAGGATGCAATACCAAAGTCTCTCGATCATTCTTCTCGCTCATTGTCAACTACGTTGTAAAGGAAATGCAGAGTTATAAATGATAAAAGGTCAAAACATATATTAAATTTTCTTAACGTCAAAGTAATTGAAAGAACATACTACGTCCACAACGATTCTCTGGACCTCCTTGGAGGTTTATTTCCCATCGTTGTCCTTGTTGGCCTCTAGCTAAACAAGCGGTCTGTCAGGCTTGAATTCCTTATTCTCCAGTTGTTTCTCAATCTCCTCCCCAGCTTAATCCCCGATTAGATAGCTTATTCCTCTCTTTTTATTTAAGATGCTCTAAAAAATCTGTCTATGACTTCTCGATTCCCTTTCCTGCCATTGTGGCGGATGTACTCCTTTACCGACACATAACTAGTTACCTTCTTTCGAATCGCCTAGGGGGAGGGATTGAGTTAGGATCAATTTTTTATGGAGAAAGTCATCCAATAACCATAGAACGATACCTTGATATTCAATTTTAAAAAAAATAATATTTTAAATTCATCTTTCTGGCACTTTCTTTCAAACATATTTCATTCCTCATCATCCATCTACTTATACTTCTGCCATGGTTTCACCTTGAATTTTTTAAGTCCACTGTCCACTTCATGTATGTATTTTTTTTTTCACCTTTGTCTTCCAATTCCTATGTTGGTCCCTTGCCTTCTTGTATACAACTTTCTTCAACATTTGCAGTTCAACTTCAGTCAATGTGCTCTCAATGATGAAGCTTGCCTATAATGTAAGACATGAACATAGAGGCTTTGATCATGTGTTCGTAACGGAGGAAATGAAGAAGGAGAGGCTCAAAATTTAATCAAGAGCTTACCAATACATCTTTCTACGACTATTCCTTTACATCGCGGGGGACATCACTCCACTGTTCACATGTCCCAAATTTAATGCAGCACCTGAAAGTGTAATTCCCGTAGGCCGTCCATGTCTTCCAATTCTTTATGCACGCTACCTCTTTTTTGTGGAACCAGAAAGCGACAAGAATGGGATTACTCTCCTTCACAAGCATGACAGATTGACAAGTCGTTGTTCCATGCTGCCAGAACCAACTTTTTATTTTAAACTTGCCAATCCCTCACCTTGTTTACTTCCAACCTTAGATAAGTTGTTTTCCCCTTTTCAACTTTCCTCCCCTTTCGGGATCCGTTTGCATCTTCGTTGGAACTTTGGAGCTCTTTCTCTGACCCACTGCCCTCATCTCCCTCAACATTGTCTTCATTTATTGGTTCATGTTGTGGTGTTCCTTCATTTTCAAACTGGATATTCAATAGAATCTTTGGGGTTGGTGGTCTTTGCTCTCCTACGTCTTCCTCAGGTGGTGTAACAACTTTCTTCTTTGGTGGTTGTCGCTTCCTCTTCGTGGTTAGTTTTCTTTATTTTGGCGGTATCTAAAATATGTTATGCAATCCAGCAATTCAAAAAAGTAAAGTAAAATATGTAACATAATCTTACCTATACTTATGTGAGCTAGTCATATAACATAAATCACATACATGCTAAAAGTTAAGCTAACCTTACAACATAATATGACCCATAGTTGTGTGAGCTCATAAAACGTAAATGATATCCTTGTGGACTCACACAATGCCAAAAAATGAATTCACATAACCATTCCAAGAAGTCATACAAGCATTCCAAAACTTAACTCTCACAACCATTCGAAGAAGTCTTAAAACCATTCCTAAAAGTTCACTCATGAAAACACCCCAGATACAACACATAGAAGACCAGGGAACGGCCCCAAACTACAACACGACATAGTTGAACACTTCTTAGCCAAAACAAAGTAAATAAATAATACCCTAATAAATGTCTACAAACATGATATTTCACCAAAGAAGCATGAGCATGCCATACTACATCGACTGTTATCAAACATGGTGCCTTTTAAAAAAAATCCCTCATTGAGGCATTCTGTCAAACATGTGTTGTACATGAAAATAGTATTGCTTCCCATTTATAATTTTGGATGTCATACCATTGTAAACATGAGAAAGTTTATTCACCTTGTTAGATGAACTAAGTTTGGTGAAGATTTTGCAGTTCAAGCCCTAAAGTTTCATTCCACTAGAAAGAGGGGTGTACAAAATGATTTGTTGTGGAAGATGGTATACTCTTCAACCTTCTGTAGAAAATAATGGCTAGGTTTAAGGAGTTATGGAGGACTAAGGTGGTTGATGAGAATTTTACTGTGGTTAAACTTGAGAGAAGATGAGGGGCGTGTGGAATCGGAGATCGTGTTTAAATATCCATGTTATATGCACCGGTAATTTGGTTAGAATCCGTGTAACACATTCTGTAGTGTAGGCCTTTTGGGGGTAATTTTTTCTAAGTACCTAGAACCAGTATTTTTACCTGTGCAAATGATGTTCCGCCAGTGCAAAAGTGGTTCTTAAAGCAGCTGTTTTAAATCAAATTTGGGAAACGTGAGAGCAGTTTTCCAAAATTTTGGTTATGTACCTAGCACCGGTAAAAATGCCGGTCAAATGATAGCTTACCGGTGCAAGAGTGGTGCTTAAAGCAGCAGCGCGCAGCTGGTTTAAATCATATTTGGGTAACCCGAGAGCAGTTTTATGAAATTTTGGTTATGTACCTAGCACCGGTAAATATACCAGTGCAAATGATTGTTTACCGGTGTAAAAGTGGTGATTAAAGCAGCAGCTTTAAAACAAATTTGGGCAACTCGAGAGAAATGCTTTTAAAATTTGGTTAAGTCTTTAGCATGGTATTAAGATCGGTACTCTTTAAATGTCTACCAGGGTAAGAATGTTCCTGCATTTATTTAGGCAAAAATTAAATTTTGGATTTTCCCCCCCAGCAAAATTGTATTTTTACGCCGAAAATATTCACTATTACCGGTGCATATATGTTTCCCATGCTTATCAAAATACATTTTATTCTTTTATCTAAACCCCCCCAAAAGAATTAACGCTCTATTCCTCAAAATTATTGATACGATGTCTTTAATTGACATTCACTTACTGTTTCTAATTAATTTGAAGGAAACCCGTATCCCGAAAATATTAAATTCATATATTTGTTAAATTAGTATTATGACCCCTGACATTTACATTCAACCCCTCTCCCACCATTCAATGATTCTGGATATGGATTTATAATGTACCCTAATAATAATGGGAATGTCACGGTTGTTACAATGGTAGAACTTGTTGATCTGCATTTTTTTGCAATTAGGTCCTCCAGCTTTGTATTGTTGTACCGACACTTACCATAACAACAAAATATTCTAAATTTAATATTCCATCCTTAAAGGTGAATTATAAAATATTTGTGTCTCGGGGGTCAGTTCTCCAAAAGCACAAGCACATGTTCTAGAGTAAACGATGATGGTTTTGTTGAGGGTGACAATGTGGGATCCGAAGATCTTTAGACATCACTTTGGGGCTCCAACCCGTTCATTTCCTCATGGGTCTAATTTAGAATTACATGCTGGTGGTTTGGAGAGTAGCTTGTTCAAGCAGCTTCATATTTTGAGGTCCAAGTAAACTTTTTACTTTTTGTAGTTTAGTCCCTCCAAGAATCTTGGAATTGTCCAAGTTAGATATTGGCATCACAAACATTCAATTCAATATGATACGATCATTACCAATCATTTCCACCCCGATCATGTGTCAATAATGTGACAAAATTGAACATTGATTGTGTGCCCAAGTTTACCAAGAATTGCAGTATGGCCCCAGAATTTGTTATGGCAATGTACATACCACCAAATTGGACAAAATATTTTCGCGGAAGACATGTGTCATATGAAAAATATTTCATACACGATGATGACCTATCTTGAAGTGCTACTATATGTTTAAGATAAATTTTTGTGTTTGCAGTGTAAATTTTTTCAAAGTAACTAGCACCGGTACAAACACCGATACAAATGCCAGTTTACCGGGGTAACAGTGGTCTTCAAAGTAGTTGCTCGCTAAGTCATTAGAAAAGGTATTAAGGTGGTGCTAGGGAAATGAGTTTCTGTGTAAACAAGTTCCCGCATATATTTTAGGCAGAAAAATTAAATTTTGAATATTTCCCTCCAAACAAATTTAATTACTTACACTGGCACAATTCACTATTCACTATTACCGGTGCATGTATGTCATGCATGCTTTTCAATATATATTTGATTCACCATTTCACACCCCTCATTTTAACGTTATATTCCTCAAAATGATAATATAATGTGTTTAATTGGCATTCAATTAATGGCTCCTAATTAATTTGAAGGAACCCCCTACCCCGAAAATATTAAATTCGTATGTTTTCTTATACTTTGTTAAATAAGCAATATGACCCCTCACATTTACATTCAACCCCTCGCCCACCATTCAATGGTTGTGGATATGACTTTATAATATACCCTAATATTTATATTTAATAATTCAAACTTTACGGTTGTTACGATGGTAGAACTTGTTGATCTGCAATTTTTGCAAATATGTCCTCCAACTCTGTTTTGCTTAACCGATACTTTCCGTAACTACAAAATATTCCAAAATTAATATTCTATCCTTAAAGCTGAATTATAAAATATTTGTACCTATGGGATCAATTCCCCAAAAGCGCAAACACATGTTCTAGAGTAAATTTTAATGGTTTTGTTGAAGGTGACAATGTGGGATCCGAAGATCTTTGGACGTCACTTTGGGGCCCCAACCCGTTCATTTCCGCACTGGTCTAATTTGGAATTACATCCCAGTGGTTTGGAGTGGTGGCTTGTCCAATCGGTTTCGTATTTTGAGGTCCGAGTAAACTTTTTTCTTTTTGTAGTTGAGTCCCTCCAAGAATCTTGGAATCATCCAAATTAGAAATTGGCAGCACAAAAATTCAATTCAATATGATAAGATCATTACCAATCATTTCCAACCTAATTGTGGGTCAAGAATGTGGACAAAATTGAACATTGATTGTGTGACCAGGTTTACCAAGAATTGCAGTATGGCTCAAAAATTAGATATGGCAATCTACATACCCAATTGAACAAAAAAAAATATTCCAACAACATGTGTCATATGAAAAATATTTCATACATTGTGATGACCTATCTGACAAGTGTTGCTTTTATGTTTTAGATAACATTTTGTATTTGTGGTGTAAATTTTTCCCTTCAAAGCCTGACATTTCCTATTTTTTTTATGTTCCGTAATAAATAACAAGGATTACCACTAAATAATTATAATGTAATGATCGAAAAAATAAATTTTGAATAGTTAGTTAGTTTAACACAGTTGAACGTAATGAAAATAATGGAGTTAAACAGAATTCAAGGGTTTACTTGCTAATACTTCACTTTCACATATAGTAACGAGAAAATGGCTCCACATAGTCATCAATTACTTCTTTATCCATATCACGGGTACTTGTACCCACATCCATGTCCTGCACATCTCAATTGGGGTTCATCGGAAATTCTCCAACAACTACGACAACATTAGGAAATTGATAGCTGAAAAATTTGTCCATCTGGTTGAACCAGGATCTCTGGTATTGGATTCTTCAAGTAAATTCTGTACACCGACCTCGAAGAAGGAAACTCTTGATTCAAAGGAAGCGACTACTATATCAGCTGGTTGTCTGTAAAAAGAATCCACATAAATCTTAACCATCGGTTACCCGTAAATGTCATGGGGATGAGAGGTTACTATAGCTCTAGAAAAGAGGGACGAGATGATACCGCAGAAATTGTATAACCCCGTCTTATCCCATTCTTCCCTTAAAGTGTTCATAATCTTATCTCCAACATTCCATTGCAACTGCTTCTTTATTGCATACAATTAGGAGAGCCTATGTTTGTGTAATTTTGTGTTAACAGTAACAGGGTATATTCTGGATGCTATAAAGTGATACCTTCCATTCATTTATAGAGTTAGAGCATTCTTTAGAACCTTACTCCAGGAAGGTTTGACCAACTCATCTACGTTTCTTCCTTCCCTTGTTACTGTCTTGACGGTCTCCCTTCCGACTGGATCACGTAAAACATTACAGGAATTTGACAAAGGAGTATGGAGTGCAATGAACTCATCCTCATCCTCGGGAGCATTGAGCATCCTAAACAACTCATTTATAGCTTCAGCTGTGAAAGGAACAAGTTTTCCACTACAGTACACCTCTTTCAAGGTCAGTCTACACTTCAAGTTTTTGAAGAACTAATAGACGATGCTGAAGTTGAAAGCAGGCGGAGTCTCGCAAAAAATTTCTCAGCCAAGACTCTGGATTTTTTTTGTAGGAATGGAGGTGACTCCTCTCTTCCTCTCTCTGGGTGATACCAACGTCTTTTGTATGCTTCATGTAAGCCTCCTCGGACACAATCGAACCCTCCAGGTACTTCCGTGGATAAATATTTGTTTGAGAAGGGGAGAATGCATGGCGTGCCCCCTTCAGCTTAGATTTAGGTACCATTTCCTAAAAAACACATTAAGGAATTTTATCAAACACCTTGGGTGCGACCTCAACAGTTCATCATATTAAATAATTAATGCATGGATGTAGGACTATAGAGGAAATTTAAACATAAGTTTTGATAGGTTTATGTTAATTACCTTATTCTATAACCTCTATTTGGTAGAATTTTTGGGCCTCCGTCCATGTTGGTTGAAATGGGGAGATGGTTGCAACTTCTGAATTTTAATGTTTGTATAGTTTGAACCTCACAATGTTATTATTTATAGTAAGCAGACTTAAACCGGTAAATTCCATATATTACTAGTGTATGAACAGCAAAATGAGCATATAATATTTTAGAACTACCCTGCACCGGTATAGTTTCCAGTGCAAACCATCCAAATACAAGTATAAATGGATCACAAAAGCAGTTGCGAGCAACTACTTTAAATGGAAATTACATTTCCCCCCCACAACCCGAGAGAAAACTAATTATTTTTTCACTAAGTACCTAGCAACGGTATACATACCGGTGCAAATCCTATATGCACCGATGTAAAAACTTGATATACGCAGCTGCTTGTAGCTGCATTAAAGGGAAAATAGATAATTTTTTCTTACTCGAGAGCAATATCACAAAATATTTTCTTAGTACATTGCACCAGTATTCTTGACCGGTGCCATTGTACAAAATGCCGGTGCCTATGTCCAAAGCAGAGCAAATCCCTTATTTTCTTACATCGGTAACTCTCATTTTTACCGGTGTAAACGTATGCCTTCTTTTCCAAACATCTCATCCTTTCTAGTAGTAAAATGGGGTGGGGGTGGAGTATTTCACAAAACCGGGAGACTATTACAAAAGAATGGGGGTAAGCATTACAAAGAATACTGGAAGGGATACCAATACATGAGGATTTTTATCTATCTTTTACGCTTCAACACAGTGTCCCCACCCATTATTTCCCCACTCTCGTCAACCCACAAACCATCACCATGAGAACGCCATCCCACCACAGGTCTACCGATGTCTTCCAAATTGGGACATACTGATGGAAACTCGGGACTATTAAGTTTGGCTGGGTAGTCAATTTCCTCTTCAAAGTAAAACTTCTTACCATGAAGCACTACATAGAACTTCCCATTGGAAGGGTCCTTGATGTAAAAAACCTGTCGCACCTTGGCAGCTAAGATGAACTTGTAATCTTCATAGCCTACATAATTCAAGTTTACCAGTGAGAAGCCCATTGGTTTTTCAACGATAACATGGGAACCATGTTCCACCCAACAGTTAATGAATACAACAACTTTGAACTCTACATAATCCAATTCCCAAATTTCCTCAATTATCCTATAAAAAGGCATCACAGCAATTACAGGATGTTTTTCTCTCTTGTTAGCCTTCCACATAGATTCAGATTCAATGTATAAACCACTATTCTGCTTTGTGCTTTTCTCATCCTTCTCCAATGTAGAGAAACTGAAGACGTTAATGTCATTACCTTGGTATCACCTAATAGTGCAGTTCGGTCTTCTTGCAAATGCCCGTAGCTTGCTGGGCATACCTTTCACATTGTACCGCTAGTAAAAAAAACTAACAAAGCTTCAAGAATTCTCTAACCGTATTCTATTTGAAGACCGGTCTGGATGAATCTCTCCCAACATGGAAACATTCTCTTGAATATATATTGCGGTCTCGATACTGTTACGTAAAACATACAGGTGTACAGTCATCTCTTCAGCGTTCAAGGGTTTATGAAACGTACCCTTCGACCCCGGGTTCCCATTATGCCTCCCGCCGTGCGTTCCACCGAGGACACCTACCATTATTTTACCAACCAAGTTTGAAGTAAAATACGATAATCTCCTCGGTGACATAACTTTGACCAATTTCGATGAATTGAGACGGCTTCTATTTTACACATAGCCCTTGAAAATAGCAATGAGACACTCGAACGGGTACATCCAATGCATCCCAACCTGTCCGTAAATATGTATCTCCCTAACCCAGTTTATCACAAGGTGGACCATGATGTCAAAGAATGATGGGGGAGAGAACTTCTCCATATAACATAAAATTACAACAACCTCATGCTCCAGTTAATCCAACTGCTTCCTGTATATATTCTTCTTGCATATCGAGTTGAAGAAGAAACACAAGCGCATAATTGTAAATCTAACTTCCAGAAAAATTTGGATCGCAACCGATAAGATTTGTTGCACAAGGACATGAAACTCATGTGATTTCAATGCATTAAGA
>JAUOBV010124829.1:0-12752 GCA_032360425.1 Rubia occidens | reverse complement strand
TATATAATAAATATATCATGTGAGATATTGTTGAATTCATCTTAACATGTATTTTCTAAATATCAAATTTTTATGCAGAATTGGTGTGTGTAGTTAGAGATATTGACGGTCAAACATGATCATTGAACACCGTGAAAAAGAAAATATGACATTACTGCTGGGACGGAGGGAGTATTTGGGTAAACTCAAATGCCCATTTGAGTGTTTGCTAGAAACATTTTATATTTAGAGTAAAATTAGAGTAAAACATATTACTTGCAATTAATTCAGAGTATAAACCTCTAATTTCATATTGTTCTACTTAAACTTCATCTTTCCACATATCTATGAAAACACAATTTTTTCCAAAACTTTATCTTAAATAGTTAATATTTTGCATAATTTAGTTTTTAAAACATAAACATAATATTTGTACATTTGTAATTAATCAGGGGTAGAAGTAGACTAGGTAACATATCTTACCATATAGTACTTAATAATTCTAGTGATTATTCTCTCTCTAAACTTCCTTCTCCAGGAAGCCAAAAGCCAAAGCAAGCTCGAAGCTAAAAACTTTGAGGAGCTGCCGCCGCCACCAAATCCTGTGGTTCGGCCCCTCCCCTATCCTTGTAGTAGTTTACTTTTCCTTTTTAGTAGTTGTAGCAGTAAACAAGAGCTGATCGGCTTAGAGGTAATCAATCGGAGAAACGGACATCTCAAGGAGCGAAGAAGGAGCCGGCGCTGGACTTCCCAGAGAAAATGGCCGGTCGATGGTGACAAAGAGGCAGCGAGGTCACTGCAAGACGGAGAAGAAGCTCAACCATCCCGAAAAATATGACGGACTCAAATTGTTGCACGAAAAAACTTAAGGGTAGGGTGTGACAGAGCAAGATTGTCAGAAACCCCGACTCTGGCTGAAAAAAGCCGTCGGAGATGGTGTGGCACACTCAGATCTGTCAGAATAGGTTAGGGTAGGGTGGGTAGGGTAGGGTTGGGTGGTTTTGGTACGGTTGGGTCAGGACGGGTCAGATTGGTTTGAGTTGGGCTGTTATATCTTCGGTCTCCCACATTTGGTATGTCTTTACCCCGATTTCAGTTTAGTAGTAGTGTAGTTAGTCACTAAGGCAATTCGAGTGTTGTGTTCGACTGACCAGGAGCAACTCGGAGAAGTTCTCCCCCCAAATAAATGATGGTCTGTAAGTCTCTATACGCCAGGTTGGCGTGGAGCATGCTCCGATACACCATGTTGGTGTGGAGCTCAAGTGGGATGCCACCTCACTCAAACTGTGTGAGCCATCCATGCGGGGGTTCATTAATCCCACCTTGTAATAGTTAGGTTTTTTCTCATTTTTAGTTATGATTTTTCAATATTTGTTTAGAGCATCAATTGTAATATAAGATAGACTAGCAGTAGTAATAGTTTATCACCAAAATTGTAAAACCATGTCAATATTTTAATGAGAGGAGTCCTACTATTTGTTTTTTTTTAAAAGGCTACAATTTGCTTAGGAATGAGGTTTCACAAGAACAAATGTCCTATCTAATTGTGAATTTCTTATAATTTTGCTAAGAAATCACAAAACAAGACCACCCTACGAGGTAGCTACAACCATGGAGGACATCATGGTCTTACAAGGAACTTTTCCCATGTTTTGTTTTTTAAGGTATGAAGAGCAATGCTTTAAGAAGAACATTAAGACCATGTACAATGGAGAGACCACTCTGAGACCACTCTTGTGATTTCATTTTATTAAATAATCAACCTCTCTCTTCTACCTCAACAATTGAGACGACAATTAAATCACTCCATTTTTTTCCACGTGGCCCAATCACAGGCACCCTTTGTAAAAAAATAAACAGCGTCTGGGCCCTTGCCCACGTGAAGCTTCTACCAATGTTCAGAGGGTGTCAGTTTTGGGCCGGTCTTTATTTGAAGGACCGTTCCCAGGTCTGCATCAAATGCAGACCGGTCCGAGACCCATTGTTGAATTTTTCGATCTCGGTTCTGTCCCAATTTTTAATTGAGATCCCTTTTAAATTTGTATATGCTCTAAGGAAAAATAGCTTAAGATGTACTAATAAATGTACTCTCTGAATTTAATAAAATAAAATATTATCAAAATAAAAAAAGAACGCCATTCAATACGGGCATTCCAAACTCGTTTCTCGAGTCGCTGAATTTTCTGGTTACTAGTACAGGATAGGAAGTGATTAAAATTATTTTGTGAGTAGATATAATTTGAAGGTATATCAAACGTCATAATTATTCTGGGTGTTTCAACAATTTTATTACTTCATGAGTGAAACAAATATCTAACGAAGTATTTTGGTTATGAACTACAGGAAGTCCAAAAAATATTGAATCCTTTCCTTACATAAAATAGACATGAAGTCTATTATATGTAGCTATAATATGCTAATCGTTAACCAAACTGTGGCATTACGACAAAAAAAGCCACAATAATGAATGGACACATTGTCCATATCAAGTTATTAGAAGATGTATTTCGGAAAGTGAGGGGAATTCCATTCTTTTTTTTGTCACTCTTTTGCATTTGGAAGCCACTTTAGGCCTAGAAGGACTGTTAGGAAATTCATGGAGGGTGGCCTATATTGGCTGAAGATGTGTAAGCAAACCTTCAAATTTTGCCACTCTTGTGACAATTGTCATAAGATAGCTAACATATTGGGAAAAGATAAAATGCCACAATCTCCCTTCTTACCATGTAATTTTTTTTAATGTTTGGGGGATGAATTTCATGGGGTCATTCCCAAACTCAGGGGGGAAACATTTACATTTTGCTAGAAGTGGACTATGTGTCTAAGTAGGTAGAAACAAAAGCCACAAAAATCGATGACTCAAAAACGATGGCGTATTTCTTAAAGACCAACATTTTCTCTCGGTTTGGCATTACCCAAGACGTGTTTAGTGATAGAGGAAAACACTTTTCCAACCAGGACATTGTGGCATTGATGAAGAAATATGGCATCACCGACATGACGTCCACCACATACCACCCCTAAATGAATGGGCGAGCAAAGCTATCCAATAGAGATTTTTAAAAAAGATCAACCTTGAGAAAATGGAAAATCCGTCAAGAAAGTATTGGAGCACCCAGCTAGATAATGCACTTTGGAAATATAGGAACGTATATAAGACCCCAATATGTATGTCACCATACTGACTATATTTTGGGAGGACATGTCAGCTCCCTATAGCATATTGGACCGTTAAAAGCCTAAGTATGAACTTAGATGAAGCCGGAATCAATAGGAATTTACAACCTCAAGAAATTGAATAAATTCGACATGACTCCAATGAGAATGCAGAAATTTACAAGGAAAAGGCAAAAGTATGGAATGGCTAGTGAATAGTGAAGAAGGACTTTAAGGTAGGTCAAAAATTTATTTTATTCCAATAAAAGATTCACCTTTTTCCGGGTAAGTTGCGCTCAAGGTGGATGGGTCCATATGTGGTTAGGAAAGTTTTTCCCCATGGTGCGTTTGAAGTGGAAGATGAGGAGAATGGTCATACCATGAAGGTTGATGGACATAGATTGAGGCTCTACCTTGAGAATGAAGTTTTAGAGTCTTTCGAGGAAACCCTCACCCTGGAAGACAAATTTATGAATGAATTTTCTCAAGGGAATAAGTCTTAACGACGACTTTAAACATACCAAATGTTAATTTGTTTTGAGTTTTTTTTTACTTTGTTCTCAATCTAAAATAGTTTTTGTGAAACCCTATTAAGTTTGGTTTTATGTTCATTTTATTGGAACCACTTGTATTTGAAGAAAAGGAGCAAGGAGTCAATTTCAAGAAATTTCCCATGCAATCCTTGTCCTCCGATCATCAAAGTCCATCTTTACTCCCCACCCTTGAGCACAAAAAGTAGGTAACCCTTACCATTGTTATGATTGATTATACATCTTCAATAGAGATTATGATTCATGTTATAGGCATAGTTTAGGTGTCCACCTTTCCACCCTAAGTACCTATCACTTGCTTTTCAATATCATTATGCATTCAGAACAATGCAGGTTTTAAGTGTGGGGGAGGGGTATTAGAGATAGTACTTTTAGTTTCCTTTGATGTAAGATTGAAGATCACTTTTGGAGCATTTTTTGTTGATGAAATTTTTTAAAAAATGAAAAAAAATAATTAAAAGAACCCACTGAGTTGAAAAACCAAAAGGGTGACTTAGGCCAAATTTGGGCCGGGGGGGGGGGTAGGTTTAAAACTCTAAAGGGGAACCTATGAAAAATTGAGAGTATTAAAGGTGTGGGAAATGGTAAGCTGTGAGGCTTGAAAGAAAAGAGAGGCTTGGATGAAAACCTCAGAGGTCTCCTAGGCAAAATGAGATAAAACAAAATATTTTGAGTCTGTCTCCTGCAAGACTGTCATTTGGTAAGACCAGGGACTAATTAGAGATTATAGAACTTTAATATATGAGAAATTAAATTTTGGGGCTAAACTACAATTAGTATGCATTCAAGGTCAGATTTAAAAAAACCTTAGAAGTTTAGGACTTGAATTATGAATGATAAAAATAATCTTTCCTCTTTGCTAGATGCTCCGTTGCCGGTGTTGGAACCCTAAGAATTCTCGTTATGGATTTTTTTTCTTGGTTCTCTGGATAGAGATGTTTTACGGTGATGGTTTGCATGATCGGAAAATTTCTCTATCGCGATGGATTGCTCAGATGAAGGATTCATTTCAGATAATTTGGCAATGATTATTTTTGCAAAAACGATGATGGGAAACTAGTCGGAATTAGGTCAGGAACCAAGGGGTCAAAATTTGGGCATCAAGGTGACGAATTTACAGGATACTAATGACAGATCTAGTGGCATCGAGAATGAATTTTCTATCGAAAGGGATAAGAAACATTGCCGGTTGAACTTCGACTGAATTTTTGGGCCAAAAACCAGGTCTTCAAATGTTGGTTGTGAGGGAAGCTTCATAGGTAGCGCACTAATCGTTTTCGGTGGGTAGCATTGTCGACAGAAGCGTAGCAAGCGGTTTCCGTTCGGTACGTAGCAAAATTGTCGGCAACGTCAGGGTCGAATTCCTGTAAAGGCTGCATTCAGGTTCAGAATGTGGGAAGGGAATGGGTCAAATTAGTTCAATTTTGGGTTTAAAACACAAATATGTTGTTGGGCTTATATGTATTGGCCTAAATACTATAGTTTATATCCAAAAAATCAGTCATCAAATTAAAATAAATAAAATCAAATAAAAAATCTAAACCATCAAATTAAATAAATACACTAAAATAGACATCAATCTAAAATAATTAAATATAAAAAAACACAAAAAAATGCACAAAATTCTAATTGAACATCAAATAAATTCTAATTATATACATAATAAAGACAGTCAAAGTCAAGTAAATGAATTAAAATATATTAAATTGTAAAATTTAAATGACAAATAAAAATACCAAAAACTCACATCATATTAAAGTAATTAAACATCAAATGATAAAACTAAAAGAACACTTCAAAATAGAAATAAACATCCAATGATAACCTAAAAAAATACATCAATATAATTATAGTTGAAACATCAAATAAAACACTAGAGAAAAAAACTATAATACGCATCAAATTAGAATAGATAAACCCAACTAATACACTAAATACACATATAAAAATTAAATAAAAATAAAGTTTAAAACATTAAGTGTCACATCAAAACGTGACACTGATATCGGAAAATATAAAATATCAGCATTAAAATTTTAAAAACTAATTCACACCCTTGAAATATCAAAGGATGCCAAAAATAAAATATAAATATTTCAAAAAAAGAGGGAAATATCAATATCAATTTTAAAAGGACTTGATGAAAAATCAACACATCAATCAAAATGAAAGTATAAATTTAAATTTTAGATGATAAAATGTCACTATCTAGTGTCAACATGTATAAAGTGTCAAAACATTAACATGCAAAAACAATATTTACAATAAAAGATCAAAATTTAACTTTAAAACACGTGATTTTAGTGAAAAAAATTGCTTATGAATAAACATCACAAGGTTTGGTTGAAAAATCAAGTACTGAAAATGAAATATCAACTCTAATAGTAAAAACTTGCGAATTACGGAGAAATGAGGAAAACATATGATCCAAGAATTTCTCCGAACAGGATTCTTGACCCGCAAGGTTCATATGAGAATCATTAATTACCCAATTATATATGCCCGACACCCCAAAAAGTGGTATTTGCACCCACATCCATCCTTCCTCTCCCAAACTTTCTTAATTTATATTTGTAATCCTATCTCTGATTAAACTTTATAATATTTCACATTAATTCTTGGTCTCTCCGTGAGATAGTCTTGCACAAAATTTTGTCAAAACATTTCAAGCTTCTCTTGTTTATGCCTTTTGGAAATTCTTTGGGTTAGAGTAAGCTACATTCTTATTTTTCTTTAGAGTATTATACATCATTCTTATTATTGGCATGACTTGGTTGGTTTAGGAAATCTTAGTTTGGGATATGAGGGTTCTTGTTAACTCTTGTATTTTGGGTTTATGTAGTCCTACGGAATAAAGTGTTAAATGCTCTTCAAGAAACAATTTATGCTAGACGTAAAATGCATGTTTTTTAGGGCACGCAGTAAATTAAACCGTGAGTAGAAGAGATCACCAGGACATACACCGTGAATACCCATCCTTAACCCATCTTGTGCCAGTTAGGACATTAGTACCTCATGATAACTCTAAGAGTATTCCTCGCATAGTTTCTACACACTCGAGATATGACCTTCATGCATTATCCTACGACCCCAATCGAGTCAATAACATCATCAGACCCATTTTTCGAATAACCTTGCTTACCGTCTGAAAAATAACCTAACATGAGACTACCTCTAATCTAATCCATGGAACACGTATCTTCAAAGACTTCATGGTTACATTCCTTAACCACATTTACGTGGAAACGTAATACTCCCCGATTCATTCCCAACCTAGCCCTATATCATGCAAAGAATTAAACTACGTGTACATCCTAATGTCATTTTTCACATAATCATAGCAAGAAGCATACAAACAAATTAGGCATGATAGTAATAGCATAAAAATAGACATGAATATAAGAGTCTCTCAAATCAAGTGTAAATACATGCTTACAAATGCTCCCAAGTCATAAATTAAACTCCAGGAATCAAAACCGTAACATCAATGAGTTTGAATGTCATAGATGAAGTGAAATGAATGAAGAGTAAAAAAAATAGCTCTTTAAAAAAATAGGCCTTTTAAACTAATGGATAATGACCACTTTATTTAGTGGGAATAAAGAGAAAGCTAAAACCTGGTGGTCAAAACCCTAGTCAATAGGGCGGCACTAACCGTGCCAGTTACTATGGAAATAGACCGTGCATAGTTGCACGACCCATTTTCTAGGTCTTGTTTACCAGCGTCTGAGCGGCACAAACCGTGTATATTTGTAGGGTTTGTCTTCTGGGACTTCATTAAAAGCTTTCTAATTTGGCACGAGTTGTGCATGTTTGCACGACCCATTCATTGGACATTCATCTTTTTGGGCAGTTCTTGTGGCACTACCGTGTAATATGGCATGGATCGTGCCCGTAGAGCATTTCTGAACTCCTTCAAGTTTTTGCTCCTGTTGCCTTATTTCGTCTTCCATATCCTTAAATCTTCTACCATCATGTTTAATGACCTTCATTCTTTTGCTAATCTCGGAATTGGCCTTCTATCTACTACCATTCTTACTAATGGCTTTCTCCAATGAATATCTTTCATCTAAGCTCAAAAAAATACATATAGACCACTCATGGAGGAAAAATCCTAGTAGTCTCACACACTTCCCAAAATAGAGAAGTTAACATAGACAACCAAATAGAATGGTTTTAACCCTCTATCATGTAAAATCCATATAATCCTAATTATTCACCAACAAAAGCATAAAAAAATAGGTGTTAAATACTCTAAGAAAACATACATTTCTCGTCTCATCAAGCAACCTGAGGATGAAGAGCAAGAGGAGCATCCCACAACTAACACTATCCCTTGACTTTTATGAGCAGTTTCAACCTTTTGGCCAATAGATTCTAAGCTATGGCCAACAAAACCAAGGAATGAGTAAAAGTAGTATATGGAATGAGCCATAAACTAGGAGGATACTGAAGTGGATCTAGAAGCTTGTGATTGCCTAATGCATTTAGCAAATTTGTTAGTAGCTTTTGTGTGGTTGATTGCTAGATTTAGTCGTGTTTCCATCACAAGGGGTTTGGATAACCTTTGTTGGTTTTCTTGTATAAATCCTTCGTTTTGTAGATTAGTTGGACCTAATAGATGCTATGTCCTTACGCGCATATAGATCCTATTTTATGTGCTTCCTTGTATATCGTTTGTAAGCACTTCACAGTAGACTTTGTGAAGGTCATTTGCAAGAATGGTAGAAAATATTGGAGGCCATTTGCAAGGATGGTAGTAGATCGAAGGCCACACGCTTAATCGTGGTAGGAGATGGAATCACTATAAGAAATATCACCTGCAGGGGTTTTTACCTCGGTTTTCATCAATAAAAAACAATGGTAAATGTAGACGTAGTAAAGAGTATACGTTTTACCTTGGTTATAAAGAATACAACTGAGATAAAATTGTAATTGAGCGACTGTGGTGCGACGTCGCACTTGAATTTTCTTAGAATAAAAATAGAGAAAGCATTATCGAAGTCGATTATGCTTTCGGTAGTTTATAGCTAAGAAGACATTTCTGGCTAGATCCTACAGCTCAATTCACAAGCCAATTTTGAATAACAAAAGCAGCAAACAAATATCAGTCGAATGCAAAAAATACATATTTGATTAAATACAAATCAACAATATATAAATTTAAAACATAAAGCTATAAAGAGAAACATCAATATGATTTAAAAAATATAAACAAACACATTTCTAGATGTGGGCAGAGCAGAGGCATACGATAGCAGAGAATGATGACGTCAAAGGCAGAGAGCGGTGGCGTGAGAAGCAGTGGCGTAACCAGACTAAAATGTGGGAGGGGCGGGGCTTAAGGTAATTGTCATTTTTTTACTAAATGGCAATTTCACTAATTATTGAGTAATACTTAAACAACTTCTGTTAATTTTAAATGACATCATTTAAATATTTGAATTTCACTATTTAATACAATATATCTTAATAAATTTATTTAAATTTTACAATATTTAAGAGGAAAAGTTTTTAAAAATTTAAATTTTACATTGAAATCCAATTACTAAAATTAGAAATTGAATGAAAAATAATACACATTTGGAAAGATATATAAAAGTATTAAGTAAAAAAATTCTTGATACAATAGTGAAAAGGCAAAGTTTTGGAAAAAATCGTCTTTCCATAGGGTTATGGAAATGTGAGATTTAATTAGAATAATAAAAGGTAATATATTTTAGTTTCAATATTAAAAATTATTATGCAACGTGTAGTAGTTATAAAGTTTATAACCCGATTCATGCAGTCCAAAAATTTTATATTCATTTCTTCTAATTTACAATTTAAACCTTGGTATTTCCATGACTAATGGAAAGACCGTTTTTCAAGAAACGGACTCCATTATTTATATGTGGATAATAAATTTAAAATAGTTTCATAACTAAGTCCGTCTTTTGAAAGATAGTCTTTCCATAACTATGGAAAGATCAAGGTTTAAACTGTAAATTAGAAGAAATCAAGATAACAATTTTGGGCTGAATTAATCGAGTCATAAAACTTAAAACTACTTCACGTTGCATAATAAATATTGCAACTAAAATCTTTTACTTTTTTATTATTCTAATTAAACTCTTGGTTTATGGAAAAACGGTCTTTCCCAAAAAAAATTCATAATTATATGTACCTCATTGAAATAAATAAAAATAAATATCAAATCATCCTATTTCTCACACTAATTATAAAATGATCATGTACTATTAGTTGGTCTAAAATAAAAGTTTGTGAAAATTTAAATATTACACACAAGACAACATAATCTTTAAATGTTATTTTCAATCAAACAAAGTACAATTAAATTGTAGATGATTAACTAAAATTGCAATTAAAATATATTATAAATTTTAAAAACACTATAATATTTTATAATTTATGAAAATATATATCGTTTTTTCAAACATGAATCCAACTGAAAGTTCAATACTCCTGTCATATGTGAAACCAGCGAGATAAACTAATTCAGCTAGAATGTGTGGGAAATGGAAACATCTTTAATTTCAACCAGAATTAATCAGGGTGAGAAGATAATTAATTTCATTTTACCTTTATATAATTCTAATTCAAACTCATCTTTTCATATGATATGAAAATATAGTCTTTACCAAGACTTTACCCATACATATTAGTTAGTTAGGTTATATATTTTTTCAAAAATCAATTTTATGAGTAATTTTTTTCTTTAATTAGAACTGACCAACAGTAATAGCTCTTTAATTAAAAAAAGGGAAAGTCTGGAAAAATGTAATTTGTTCATAAATTTATGAATTGGTCACTTTACATTTTAACTTAAATATTGTATTTTTAAATTTAAATATTGTACTTCATACGTTAAAACATGTAATAATTCATGTTTGATTGTGACAAAATAAAAAATTATCATATAAAAATACAATATTTAATTTATTTATTTTTTAAAATAATACTTTCTCCATTTCTGTATAAGTGGCACCATAGGCTTAGGTGGTTGAATTTAGGAGAAGAAAACGAGTTGATGAAATTGAATGTAGAATGTAAAAATTAAAATGAGTAGAAAAGATTGAAGGAATCTTACAAAAAATGGAAAGTGTGCCAATATAAAATAAAAAAATCTAAAAAGGAAAGTGTGTCAATAATAGAGAAACAGAGGGAGTAATTAGCATTTAGTTTAACAAATGCAGTGTATGTGTAAAAATAAATAGTCCATGGATAAAAAAAACTCCTAAAACATAATAATGGTTGAGGAAAGTAATCAGTTGCTCTTTATAAATAACTACTCCATTTGTTCAGTACACTTTTTGTTCAATTTTTTAATCCACGTTTGATCATAAATTCCAATTGATATACAAGCATTAATATCTTCACGAGAGATCTAAATTCCTTGCATCATGTATTTCCTATATATTCAAATTTTATACAGCATGGTATACGTAATTAAAATTATCTGTGGTCAAACATGTTTTGAGAAAGTTAATAAAAAAAAGTACAAATAAAAATGAAACAGAGAGATCAACAAAAATAACTCTCTAATAAGGAAAAAAAGAGAAATGGAAATTGGTAAAGAAAGTAGGCTTGAAGATATACTCAACCATTGTGGATAGAGTTGCTTCCTCTGTATAAGAATTTTTTTTATTTTGCCATTTTTATATGTTGACACATTTTATACGTTTAAAAAGATTCATTTCATTCTATCCATTTATTTAAATTTTGTTTTATAAATTCAATTTCATTCAGTTATTTCATTCATCGGAATCAAATATTTAAACATATGGTCCTATATACAAAGGAAATCAGGGAGTAATATTTTGAAACTGAGAGTATCCAAAATGGTAGTGGAATTAAGGAGAACTTTTTAAGTGACACATCATCAATTTGGATAAAAATTAGGTAAGAACCAACTACCAATAATGAAATGATATTTGAGAATCACTTCTTTAGTGCCACATCGCCATTTCTAATAAAAAATAAAATTTTATTTATATTTTATAAAATATCAATATCATGTAAATTAAAAATCATATTGTAGTGGCTATATGAATATAACACAAACATATTTATTCTCTCATCCATAATAATATTTTATATAAAATTTATATGATTTAAAATCGTCAAATTTCAACCAATCATAATATTTTTCTAATTAAACTACATTTGATCCTTATTCCAAAACGTTTGGAAATATATTCAACGATATCCGCTCTAAGTTGATGATGATGTTCCGATCCCGAATCTTTGAGCGTTGATAGATTGAAGTTTTTAAATTACCTCTTCCGTGACTTACATAGTTGGGCTTTAATCTTCTATATTCCAATATAATAGATTATGTGATATAAAATAATATTAATACATAAATAAAATTAGAAAATATTCAAAAAAATTTAAAAAAAAATCTCATTTGTGAAAATATACATAATCAAGATGAAATTTTGATTATAATCCAATCAAATTAAAAATGTAAAACAAGTTATGCCAAAAGTCCATCATTGATTGATTGATCTGTCACAAATAAAGAGATACCATCTCTTTATTTAAAACTTCACAATCATTATCCTTAAATAAAGAATGCTACTTACTGGGAAAAAAGTGAAGTTAAGAAACTAATGCTTTCAGAAAAGTTTAGGGGTGTAGTGATGGCGGGAAGAGGAGGGATTGGTGGAGGGTGGAAGGCAGGCTCCGGTTTCGAGGAAATTTGAATTAGAGCACCGCACCAAATATCCAACAGCTTGCCAACCCGTTTTTCACCGTGTGATTCACCCGACTATTCCATGCCATGCATGCTTACACCTATGCTGCTATATATGCACCCACTATTTTCAGTTTCATATTAAAAAAAGAAAAACCATGTTCTAGAATCTAGATCATACTCACACCACAGCAATGGCGGAACTAGGGCGGAATCGTGGACGGGGCTGGTTGGGACTGAACGAGGCTGGGTTGGGCGGAGCTGGCAGGGGCGGAATGAACAGTTCCGCCGGTGCACCACAGTTACTTTCCCACAATTTTCAGTGTTTGTATTTTACTGTTGATTTATATTTAAAAATAAAATCTAAC
>JAUOBV010124619.1:0-21215 GCA_032360425.1 Rubia occidens | reverse complement strand
AGTCCCCAAAGAATACAATGACACTTTATAGATGGAATGTAAGGTAGATTTAGTGATTTGTTATTTCCAATTTTTTGTCCCCTATTATAAATGTGTCTCTGTGATTGAACCTGAAGAGGTCAAAATCATCACAGAGGCCAATATACATCAAATCACCGGACATGGATAATTTGAGGATGAAGGCTACGTTGATGATGTCATAGAGTTGGCGTTAACATAAATACACTTTGTCAAGGGACTTCATTTTTAGTGATAAGTGGGGTGATCGCCCGTAGTTAACTTACGCTCACATCCAACCAGATAGTCAAGAGATCCACAAAATGAGGGCATTAATGTTAAATAATAATTTATTAATATTGAAGAGTTTAGATTATCATATCTACAGTGATAAAATAAGTCTAATCTTCTAACTTAGAGTACGAGGGAAGAAAAACAAAAAAAATCCACAAATGAAATAAAATTCCTCACTGATTGAGCCGTAGAGGTTATAGTTTGGCAGCAATCAACTTAGTAGAATAACGTTTTAAAGAAGATGTGCAAATTGCAATAGAAGGTGGGATGACCGAAGAGGCAAGGGATTATGTGCAACCAATCGATTTGGATGGAATTGAAAGGCACAATCTATTCCTCAAAGAGAGACAAAACAAGGATGGAGTTTATGTGAAAGATGAAGAAAAAAGGATTGCGGAAAGAATTGTAAGCAAAAATTTTATATAATATATTTCTATTTTCTAAACATTTTTCGTAATTTGTATTCTAATTTACCTTATAATATATGTAGGAGAAAGTTAACTATGATCAATTACAAGGGAAATTCATTCCGAGCAATAAGCACGACATCCTTTGTGACGCAACCGAGAGATCTGACCACCCGGGACGTGTTAGGGGTGTGGGATCATTCATGACCCAATGAGAGGCATTCGCCATTGTGAGGTCCTACGATGGTGCTGAATCCTCCAAAGTCCACATCGTACAAAAATATACCCTTCTTCAAGACAAACGAATTGTGCAACAAGACATCCTCATTCGTAGGTTGATCCAACACACCTTGCTTGTTTTTCAGGGAAACTTAGATACATTTATGCCCAATTTGATCCCACCATCCAGGGTATCACGTCATTACCCCAGGGATATTGAGGTGAATTGAGAGGCTATTGTTCAAAAGAAGTCGAGCAAGAATCAAGCGACAATTGTTCAAACTAGAAAATATCGACAATTCCTTATAATCTACTGATAATAAGGTATATATTTATATTTATTTCCCTTGTGTTTCAAGAAGTATAGGTGGTCAACCGCTACACGTGACCAATTGAGTTCACCATCAGATGATGAAACACCATCACTTTGTGCCTATTGCTGAGGGTATTTCTAGGGTTTTGTTAGAGGATCCGTTGGTGTTGGATGCCCCTTTTCCATTTGCAGACAGAGAATACAAGAAGTTTGGTCCTTCACGGGGAATTTTTATACTTTGGCCTCGCAGACTTATTTATGCTGATCCTGTAACAGGTCAATACTTGAAGGAAACACGGCTTGCAACACCTACACCGGTGAAAACAACTCCAAGACCCTTCAAACCAACACCTAAATTTGGCTCGACAACACCCATGAAGGTTAGACTTCAATTGCAAGAGCACAAGTCCTTCAAGACTCATCACACTTTGTGTGTATCTAGTACAATTGGCTACAACCGTGTGATCGAAGCTCAGCACATACTCATTCTTGGGAAATGACTATGAGTTTGGATAAATGAAATATCATGGCATTTTAGAGTGATTCTGAAGATCTTTGGAGATGTGAGCAGGTCAATCAAGCGATCAAGTCCATCAAGTCCATATACACCTTGTGAGTTATTTTTATAATTTTTAGTTAAATTCACTATTACATTTACTTCAATACACCGTAAAACAAGTGACATTTTTTAGGTATATGTATTTCACCCACTGGGTACATGTGCTCGGTGTCAATTCAAGAAATTGGTTGTACTAAAAAAGAAAGGATCGACTACATTTGTAAGAGCCTAGGGTGAAAGGATAAGAAAATTTTCATTGCGCTATACATTGAAAGGATAAACTAAGTTTGTTCAACTACATTACTGACAACAAAACACTAATTTCGTTTATATTTTACATTTTCTTATACGGGGACAATTGGAGAATTATTTTTATTGTCCACGCCGATAACCGCGTGTGTTGGATGAATCCCCTGCACTTCCAACCGTCGGATGCATTTCTAAAGATTTTGGAATTGGCAATGAAGGAAATAGCGACCAAAGTAAATGTAAGTTGGAGGCGGTCAAAATCAAGGTGGACTATGAATACTATTTTCTCCATTAACAATACTTAATATTTATTATAATTTAATTATGGATTTCATGTTAATTTCAAGCAGTACAAGAAACAGGTTCAAACTTGGGATTTCGGATTTTATGTTATGTTATTCGGGGGTGAGTGCATTCAAGAGGTCATAGATGACTTAATTCAAATTGACAAGGTACATGTACAATTGTTTCTAGCAAGCAATGTAACTAAGCTTTCTTGTATTTTCTAATAAGTAGTTATTGATAGATTTTGTTGAAAGAATCAAAGCTTTACTCCCAAGATAATATCAACATTGTTTGGAATAATTTGGCTTGGCATCTCTAGGAAATCATGATATTGGTAAAGCATCAAATTTGGAAAAAATAATGTAGCATAGGACTATGGGAATAGATTCTTAGTATTTCCTATTCCTATCTATAGATTATTGCGAAATGAGCATTATCTATAGATTTTTGTGAACATGCAAAACACAATCATGTATTATTCTGTATTTGTTGTCATGGTTTGAGGGTTTTTTTTCACTGGAGAAATGAAATAGAAATATATGTTGACCAAAAGAACCAAACATGTTTATGAATTTGGAAACTTTTCATTGTATTTCACATAGTCACAAATACAATTTTCGTGCTTGGAAACATAAGATATGAAATAATTCCGAATTCGGGAATAATTCTCATTGAGGCTAAATTGTAGCAATCATTTTACAGATTGGGAACGAAAAGTGGACAAGAGCTTTGAAATAAAGAAGGCATTACTGAAGAGCAGATATGCCATTTTTGAGTTTGGAAACTCATAATTTCCGAGTCCGGAAACAGAACTCAAGGTACGATGGACGCTAGAACTTTCCAAACTCGGAAATAATTAAAGGTTGTTTTAGTGACATTTTAGAGGCGGTTTTTACCTGCCTTCATTGGCGATTTAAAGGCAATTTTTGTAACTACCTGCTTTTGATGGATAATGGAAGGCAGGGCCAGAGGAGGCACATTGAAAGTGCCTTCTATCGTTCGATATAACCACCTTTTATAGCCCCAAACACTAGTGGAGGTATATGTTCTGAATATGTAATTTTAACCTTACCAATAATGTCAGTTTACAACTCAGGTAACCTTAATTTGATTATGAAAATCTATATTACCTAATTCATGAATGAATGTTATAATGGATTGGATTAGTTTATTGTAATAGTGTAACCGTTTAGACCACAACTTAACTCCTTATGAAAATCTTATTATTACCTCTGCATCACTTGACCTCAACTACATTTGTTCTTTAACTCTTAAAAATACTATCAAGCTATTAAATTGAGGAAACTAAATACATTAAAAGTGGTGGTGCATGGTTAGAACATGACTTTTTTAGTTTGGAGTAAATCAAGATTCCTCAACTTGACTTACCTTATTATTTTCAAGCTAATTAGTTCTGCACAAGGAATCCTTAAAATATATAGTTTCTATCTATCTAACATAAAGTCCGGACCTTTAAAAAAATAATAGGCCTTATGTTTTTTTTAAAGTAATCATTGATTGGTGTTGGGAAAAAAGTCCAACAACGATTACAATAAGTGAAATTGACATCTAACTTAATTAGTCACTAGCAATAATTAATCTATTGCAAGAAAAATTAAATTACATATCAATCAGACTAATCGTTTGTACTAATATGTATAATTAGAATATTGGGATAAAATTTGAGTTTGAGACCAATTTTAATGTTTGGTGAATAACTTTTTAATTAGAAGATATAGCTCCTCTAATTTTCAAATACTCCCTTTAGGAGCCATTTCACATCATAATATTTTAGAAAAAAATAATCCAGTACAATTCATTAGTTTAACAGCATATGCCTTACCTTAAGTAAAGTATTATTTTAATGATATCAATTAATTTTAATTCAGTTACAGCCAATTATGATGAACATATTTAATTAATTATAAAATGTATTTATTCACTTTTATAACCATAGCAACATGTTCATTTTATAAATTTATAAAACATATATATAATCTTATAAATATTAATAAGTTTATCTTTTAACTATCTAAAATGATTAGTAATTACTTTAAACAAGTACACTCTATTCTCATATTATACTAATTATTACAATGTGCTAAAATCTAACATTACATCAAAATTATACAAATACATAATAGCTAAAGTCTTAACAATATATTACATTAAAGAACGGTCGTCTAGTATAATAATATTATTTTAATGATATCAATTTTTATTAATTCAGTTACAGCCAATTATGATGAACATATTTAATTAATTATAAAATATATTTATTCACTTTTATAACCATAACAACAGGTTCATTTTATAAATTTATAAAACATATATACAAGCTTATAAATATTACTAATAAGTTTATCTTTTAACTATCTAAAATGATTAGTAACTACTTTAAACAAGTACACTTTATTCTCATATTATACTAATTATTACAATGTGCTAAAATCTTACAATACATTAAAATTATACAAATACATAATACCTAAAGTCTTAACAATATATTATATTAACAATGGTCGTTTAGTATAATAAAGAGTAAAGTGCCAAAATAACCCTGGGATCCGGTGACTATGATTGTCAATGCCGAATTTGGCCGTTTTATAGTAAAATGATTATTATACCCCTCTTTCAAAAAAGAAATTTGAAAAAAGATGAAAAGACACAACTCTACTCTCTCCTTTTAACAACCCATTTTCTTTTCATTTCATTCTTTCCAAAGGTGAAAACTGTTCACTATTGTTCACCACAACTGCTGCCATCGTTCCAGGCTGCCGGAGTTGAACAAAAAGCATCGCCGATCACCCGTGGAAGAGGATCGATCCGCTAGACAGTCGAAGAATGGGAGTCGGCCGTCGAGTTACTTGTTGGGCCCTAAAACAAGGGAAGTGGAGAAAATGGTATGCACAAATCCTTTTTGTTGTGAATAAGTGTCATTTATCCATTTTTGATCCCATTTTATGTTGTGTTTTAGGGTTTGTCAAATCTTCGTTGATAATGTGGCCTTGTGGGTGAGTTCGAGAGGGAGTTTTGTGTGATGTCATATCTTGTGCTGTTTTGGGTTTGAAGTGATGTTAATATTGATTATGATTGTGTTTTTAATGGTTGTGCTTGACCTGAGAATGAGGCAATTAGAAAATTCAGTTTCATAAAGACCTAGGGTTTTGTATTTTTGTAAACCGAGAACAAGGACTCTGCCCCGGTTGATTTTGAGTGATATGAGACTGAATATGTTATTTTTTGAATTTTATATTATTATTCTTGGCCTTGGACATGGAGTGTGTGGTATTTTTGTTTTTTAATGTGACACTTGTAATAATCATATGTATGCATTGTACAGGATGATATAAATGACACGTTCACATTGAAAATTTATCATGGTGAAAAACAAAGATTTTGGATGGTGTTAATCCCGATGGATACTCGTTGGTTGTCTTGTCGGACTTCACGGAGTTCTTTTTGGGTGATCTAGACCTTTGGAAGACCATATAATTGAGCCTTAGTTAATGGCATCCGACCATGTACAAATGATGTTGCGCACGGAGGAGGATGTCTTGAATATGTTCAATGCTTTTGAGGGAGCAAAAAATCCTGTGGAGGTGTTTGGTGAGGTTGTAGACCTCTCAGCTGGTCTTGGAAGTGGTGCAAAAAACCAAGCTGAGTGCAGCAAATAGGGGAACAAATTGAAGGCCGTGATGGAATCGAAGAAGGCTGATGGTAGTTTTGATGAGGATTATGTTGAATAAGGAGAAAAAGATGAGGATATATTAAAAAAGAGGCAAAGGGGATAAGTCGGTACACAGGGGACGAGCCTGAAATCGAGTCAGATCAGATGGAGGATGGGGATACTTATGAGAACATGGAATACGATGATTTTTCTGACAGTGGAGAAGAGGCACATCCGTTGAGGAAGTGTTTGACTTGGGAGGAGTTCAACATTGATAATGGTTCTAAAATAATACTGAAGGAGGGAATGTTATTTGAGTCGCTGAAAGACTTGAAGGCTATGATACTTGAATTTGCAATGCCGAATGGGTTTGAATATGGAATGGTGAAGAGTGAGAAGCTTCGGGCAACTCCTCGGTGTAAGGATGGGGGTTACAACTGGAGGCTCCACAGTTCAGCTCTAGCATATGAGAAATTTTATGTATCTGGAAGTTTGAGAAGGGAACACACATGTTAGTCTGAAGGGCTTGTGAAGGCGACCAAAACATGGATATTGCACATGATTAAGGACCTATTGAGTGCTGACCAGAAGGTCTCAAATGAGGTGTTGGAGGATAATTTGTTGATATATGGGGTGCAACCAAAGAGGTACCAATCTATGAGGGAAAATTGAAAGCTTTTGAAATGTTAGACAGTAACCATTAGGGATACCTTCAAAGATCTTCCCCAATATTGTGAGGAGGATTTGAAGAGTAACCCAAAAAGTTGCACAATGAGGAGTATGATGGAGGGCTGCACCAGTTGCTTCCTTTGGTGAAGCATTTTTCCTTGGATTCGACGGTGTTAAAAAAGGTTTCTTGGAAGGTTGTAGGCCATTTTTAGGTTTTGATGGTTATCATCTGAAGGTTAGGTATGGTGGTGTCCTGTTGAGTTCCATCGGGACTGATCCCAATAGAAGAATTTTTCGCTTAGCAATTGTTTACATTTGGGTCAGATCAAAGGCCAATTGGTTGTTTTTCTTCCAAATGATAGATGACTTTCTAAAGGTTTTTCCAGAGGCTATACCATGGACGTTTATGACGAACTAGGAAAAGGTGACAATTCTATTCTTACTACTACACATTGATTATGCAATCTTGTGTTTGTCAGAAATCATGTGTTTGCTGCCTTAATCATTTGAAGGAATTTTTGACATATTTGCTGCATTTTATTTTTCTTTGTTGTTATTCTATGTGGACAAAAGTACTGATCTAACCCTGACTTTAGGAATTATGAGCTAATCTAACCCTGACTTTATGAATTATGTGCTAATCTAACCTTGACTTTGTGAATGATGTGCTGATCTAACCAGTGCTTTATGAATTATGTGCTTATCTAACCCTGACTTATAAATTATATGCTTGTTTTCCTCCTGTCATGTACCTGCTACTAGTTTGTATAATTTGTATTGTTCATGTTTTCCAATGTTGAAATACAGGGTCTGGGTGAGGCAATTAGGAAATTAGTGCCACATGTCATGCAAAGGAAATGCAACAACCATATTTACGTTCCATAAGACATATACTGCGGTATTTTGAAGAAGCTGTTTTGGGAGAGCATCAATGTCATTCAATGTGAGGGACTTCAAGGTGGACATGGAGAAGATAAAGAGTCTATCCAAGAAGGATTTTGATTATTTGGATAGTCTCGGTGACTCCCTATGGGCTAGGTATTCTTTCTCAAAGAGGCTGAAGTGCCAAAATGTAATTAACAATCTAGCCGAGTAACTTAATAACTATTTGGGAGATCTAAGTCAATTTTGACCCTTATAGATGGATTGAGGAGAAGGATGATGACAACAATGGAAAAAAGGTCTAAGAAATTTGCATAATGGGATGGTGTAATGTGCCTGAAGATCGAAGCGAAGCTGAAGATTATCACAAAGAAAGGATGCAGATTTACATTCCACCCATGCTCCGAGACAACAATTAGGGCGAGTCAACCTATACTGTGAAGCTTGATACTAGGTCGTGTGAGTGTGCGGTGTGAGATCACACGGGGGTGCCGTATCAGCATGCTACTACAATCTTGTGGAATAAGAGGCTACCCCTTCATGAGTATTGTGACGTGATGTTGTCGGAGACTAAGTTTGAGAAAGCTTACTGTCACATGATTGCATCTGTTCCACATAGGTCTTTCTGGCCATCTAGTAGAATTTCACTATATGATCCTCCCGAGCTACACCAGAGGGTTAGAAGGCCGAAGTCAAAGAGGTCAAAGAAGGAATGGAAAAATTACCCTACTAGGTCAAAGTGTTACAAATGTAGCACTTCTGTAGAGTATGGCCACAAAAATATGAGTTTGAAGGTGGGCCCATAACAAAGAAGAAGAAAATAGCAGAGCTAAAAAAGAGCGAGACATCCCAGGTTCGTTAATTATGTGAACCATAATTGAGTTTGAATTATTGAAAATAATCGATATATGATTATGATAAAAAAAATTGTTTACATAGTCAATGGAGGGGTTTTCCACTCCCAACACTCAAGGAAGTACTAGTTTGAGAGGCACGACGAATAGAGAAAGGGGAAAACCAATGAGAGGGAGGACTAAGGGGACCCGTGCCTCAAGTAGGGGTAGATCGAGAAAGGTATATTCTCAAATTGAAAAACATTAAATTGATTAGTCATGGAAAATCATTGTGTGTATTTTTTATGCACAAAAAAATCTATCATCGATGAGGAGCTAGAAAATGAACTTACTGAGGAGGCTCGGAAAATTATAACTAGACCCGTTCGTCAAAGAAGGGTAGACCGAGAAAGGTATAACCACCAATTTTGTAAAATTTTCAATTGCTTAGTCTTGGAAATTCATTGTGTATTTCTTTTTGTTATGTACGAATGAGAAATCATCGATGAGGAGCCTGAAAATAAGCCTACCATTCATGATCCTTCTCAGGAAGGGTAGGCCCAGGAAAATACAACTATTTTAGTGCCAAAAAATGAGGTAAGTTCAAATCATGTAATTCATTACATGCATTGATGGCACTTGTTGTGGTTGGATTTGGTAGGTGTTTATAGTGTAGATCAACACTTACATTCAAAAGTTAGGGTCAGATTAGAAGTTATATTTAAAATTACGTGTTAAATTATTACTTATATTTAAAAGTCATGGTTAGATTAGCACTAAAATTCAAAAGTTAGGGTTAGATAAGAACTTAGGGTGATGATATTCTGAGAGGAAATGGGTGATGGAAATGGTGATAAGGGTGATGATATTTCTACTGAGGTTGGTCAGCTGCTCTTGGGCGACGGGAGTGTAGATAAGGGAGATAACATTCCCACTGAGGGTGATGATATTCTGAGAGGTCATCGTTGTACCTCTCAAAGTTATAATTTATAAGCCCTAAATGATTCCTAAATACAATTAAGTAGATAGGGGCAAATCGAGGTCGTCCATGAGAAAGAGAGATCTTCCTAAGGGTTTATGCATATAAGTTAGATAATAGCCAAGATATAGATATACATAGATATATAAAATCAAGTAAAGAGGGGGGGTTTTTTGGTTGGTCTTTTCTAAGTTTTGAATTTAAAGACAAGACAACTAGCAAAGTAAAAGAAATGGACTAATCATTCAACAAGCTACTAAGAGATGACAAAACACAAATTACGGGACCTTGGGCGGAATTGATCCACTTCCAAGCCTCTTATCTATCATTGAATCCATGATTTATTTACTACTTTATTTACTTGTTGTGAAGATAAATCTTCTATCCTTCTTTGATAGTAGTTTACAAGATTGAATTTGAGATCTCTTGTAAACCTCACTAATGACCCCTTTAGTTGAGAAATGCATAAATATATCCCATTAATGACATTAAGTGCGAAGAATCAACAATCTTGGTAACACTTATAAAGATTAATCTAAATGTCTAAGCATTGAACCAATCCATGCATTTACTAAGATCAGTCAAGAAAGTTTAACATTCAATGACTCCTCCTATTTGCTACCTTAAAGAATATGACAAAGAGTTTAACTTCATCACATTCATCTAGAAATCATCAAATCATAAACCCAATTAGAAGCTCTAACTCATGCTCTTGGATTCCATGTCAAAAGAAGGTAAAATTAGCTACTTTTACCCAATCCTAACAAATCATCATACAAGCATTGCATATACTCAAACTTCCAACTACATTAATGACATCAACAACCAATATTAAAAGCTTAAAAAAATGCACAATAGCTAAAGCAATAAATAGTTAGAAATGATTCTCAAGACATGGTCAAGGAAGTCCCAATCAATTGCTCCCGAGACTAAGATTATCAACTGGAGTTCATACTAAAAATTAACAACAAAAACATAATCTAAGATGAAAATTAGAGGAAAACTAGAGAAAACTAGGGGTTTTGCTGGAAAAAGTCAGGAATAAGAGTATGTGAAGGAGAGAGAGGATAAGATGCTATTAATAGTACAAGAAGTCAAAAAGTGAAACTGGCAGCCGTTTGTCACGAATCGGACATAAGCGTCGTGACTCGCGACAGACAAGGGTGGCTGCTCTTCATTGATTTCTTCTTCTTGTCTAAGTCCTCACTATCTCTTCTTCATGTCTTCGAGTCTTTAATTCTTCAAAAGTTAGTCTTCAAGGCTTTAAATCTTCAATCAATTGCCTTGTCACACAAAATTCCTTAGAAAAGTAATAAGAACGAAAAAGTTTTTCTTAACTCTCCTAAGAAAATTTCAAGGCAAAATAGACGATTTAGAGCACAAAAGCATACAAAATTAAGTCCAAAAGGTCTAAAATAACCACATCAAATGGACACATCATATTCCTACTCAGGGTTCTCAACTAGTCTTGGGTGATGGGAGTGGTGATAAGGGTGATGACATTCCCACCAAGGGTGACAATCAGGCTGTGGGTGAGGATGAATCTAAAGGTGGTGATACTTGTATTCATGATGTGCTAGTGGATACCTTTTTTTGAAGGAGATAGAGGGTGATATAATTGCGGTTGAGGTGGTGCATATAGTGGCTGATGAGGTGCCAAGGGTTTATGAGGATTTGTCATCATAACACTGATAACACATTTGCTGATAGTTTTATCCACTATCCCCTTTGCTACTTGTGATCAGAATGGGTTACTTATCCAGTTTATTCAACTTGGAGTTCAAGAAAAGAAAAATTAGGTATCATTAGAGATGCAGGAGGACAAATATTCACAGTTTACTCTTTGCGGATGACCTGCTGGTATTTTACAAGGCTGTCTATTGAAGGATTGCTAGGCTGTTTGAAACACTTTAAAGAATCTAGTGGCCTGCAGATTAATTTAGATAATTCCCAGGTTTTCTTTAACAAGATGGCTCAGGTTGAAAGAGACTTACATATTGACTAGTTGAAAATTCCACTGGGTACCTTCCTTGCTAAGTAGCTTGGAATTCCTTTGAATCCTACCAGATGGAATGCTCAAATTTGTCAAAAGCTCACTGAGAAGATAGCAGGAAGAGTTAAGCAACGGGAGACAAGGAATATTTCTTATGTTGGGAAGATCCAACTAATAAATGGAGTACTGCTCAATATCTCTAGTTATTGGTCATTTCTTTTCAGCTACCTGAAGTTGTACATGAGGAAATGGTTAAGATCTGTAGTGGTTTTCTGTGGCATCAGCCTCAAGGGAAAAAGTTTATCCCAGTTGCTGGGGAAAGTTTATGCAACTCAAAGAAGCTTGGTGAAGTTTGGATTAAAGACCCTCATCTTTGGAATGAAGCATGTCTGAACAAAAATATGTGGGATCTAAGTTCTAAAAAAGAGTCTCTTTGTGTTAAATGGATTCACAATTACTACTTGAAAGGAGATACTTTAATGAATCATAAAGTGCCAAGTAATGCTAGTCGTAGTTGGAAAAATCTTAGCAGGTTGAAACTGAAGCTTTCTGAGCTGGGAAGTTGTGTAGATGCAAGAGGGATCTTTTGTACCATAATGCATATGATGAACTGAAGGGAACTAGCGGAAAATTCTTAATTGGGAAACTGACATGGAATGGAGAAGTTCAGCCTAAAATCTCCTTTTTCCTATGGATGTTGATATGGTGGAAATTGGCCACAACTGACATATTATCATCTCTTGGAATACATGTTTCTTCTTTAACTTGTAGTCTGTGTGGAACTCTACCTGAGTCAATTGAGCACCTCTTTTTTAAATGAAAATATTCTATTGAAGTTTGTATGGAAATGGGGATACTGAACCTGAGAGGTCATATGGTGGTGAAAAAAGTTTTGTATTGTAGAAAGAGAAGAAAGGATAGAGGAAAGTTGGTTGTTTAATTTAGTACCTGGTACAATATTTGGCTTGAAAGGAACAGGAGAATATTTCAACATATTGAACTTAAACCAAATCAGTTGAGTAGATTGATCAAGAATGGATACATTTTGGATTAAGAATGGGAAACAAAGCTAGTGTTTTTTTAAGAGTAAAATGGCTGGAATTTTCTTGGAACAAAAGGAAGTACGAGGATTCGAATTTGCATGTGGGAAATATTAGAGTTGGGCTTGAGTATCCCAGATATGCAAGAAAGCCCATTGGAGTTAGGAAGTTTTTGATGTAAATGTTTACAGCTTGAAAATTTAACAATGATGTTAAGCTTAATGAAAATATATTCCGATAAAAAGGGTTCGTGAGGATGAGATCCAACATAGGGACCAATTAGTTGATATCCTAGTATGGCAGGGAGATATGGTGGAGGATTACAATTATGATGAAGGTAATTATGAGGGACCAACTGATTTGGAGAAGGAGAGCCAAGTGAGTGATTAAACTGTTGCAATTATACCCCGCCACTACACACATCAAGTTCCCTTCGCTTATTTACCTTACTTGATTGATTATTAACTAATTTCAATTCCTTACCTCACATATTGTTCTCATTTACAACAATTGTTCATCGTCCTACATCAAGCCGCCATTTATAACCTGTCTGACAATACTCGAATTGAAGATATCCCAATACTAAACTTTTCCAGGAACGCTGAGGTAATGTGGATTTAAAGGATCGCTGTTATTTTTGCATGATATAATGTAGAATGAATTCTACATTACACTATATATTTATTTTTTGTACAACTCTCTGGGGAGGAGGTGAGGGAATTAGGAACGGTAAGATGCGAGGCTTTCAAGAACAAGTTGTGGGGAAAATCTTTCATGGTAAGAGAGAGGACTGAGAGATTGTCGGGGTTAACTCTAGCTCTAAATATTTCTGATGGTGCTGCATTCGACTTAAAGCCACCTAGATGTCAATCACTGCCACAACCAGAGTAAGTCCCTACAAGCCATAGCCAAAGTCGCCTCAAAGTGGCAATGTTTGATTTAGTGTAACCACCTTTTGTGGATTTTTTTATTATCTTAGGAACCACTATCTTGGTACTATCACTTGTGCTTTTTTGGATTTCGCATCAGTTAGAACTGTTGGCCTATTCTTCTTTCACACGATTAGACCACCTTCTACCTATTGTAATCCCTGTATTTTCTATTAGGATTTTAAACGTTCTTATGTCCTTTGTACGATGTTGTTTAGTTTGTGACTTGATTATTTAATTATTCTATCATAATGTTAGTTATCCCTACTCGTTCCTAATATTAATTCATTATAAGATAAATCATTTTGGTCACATTCATATCGACCAAATCGTTACTTATTAAATGGATTAGAGCTTACTATGTTCGGGGCAACATCAACATATCAAAAATAAACTCAGGGTTAGATAAGAAAAACTAATAAAGCACATGGTTATATCAACACGTATATCATAAACATAGGATTATATTAGAACTAACTGAAAAAGTTTTGGTTAAATAAATACTTACTTATGGACGCTAGGGTTGGATCAGTACTGCTTTTGTAACATTCAAGAACAATCGAAACTTCCTCCATGGAGTTCATTAAACTTCTTCCATTCCATATGACTAAAACATACATGAAAATTTTCAACTAACAGCAAAATAGCATTCATTCACATTCATCCTCCAAATCGCAATAAAAGTACATAATTGACAACTTACGGATTACAAATGTACATAATGGGACTACGTACACACCGCACGACTAGCACTTATGGATTATGACCAAACACAACAAAAATTTGAACATGTTTTCACCCAGCAACAATAAGGTTTATGCCTTCAAGTCCCTAATACTCGCAGGACAATTGTAACCATTTACGGGCGCAACGAAACCTTGACTAGGGCCTACCACATTGAGTTCAGACTCATTAGAACGATACATGTTCAATGTTTTTTTTGAGCATCGGGTATTGGTAGCTCGTTTCTTCCTGACTCAATAGCATCCGCCACAACCCACCCCTACCATCCGTGTTCGCTACATCGATAATACAATCTTCTCGGATTTCTCACAGTTCTCGACATAAACACCTGGTTTCAAATTTGCACACCTTGTACGGTAAGTTGTCCGACCGCATTCGATTCATACTATAGCTTGATGTATCCATTCTGCGATTATTCAAAAAAAAATTTAAAAGCACACATCAACCAACAAAACATCAATAACATTAGGTAATCCTGGTTTGAACTGTAATCAAAACAAAACACCCAAAAATTACGTGAACGGCAATGGTGACAAAATTAGTGGAGGGAAGCAAGGAAGAAAAAGAAAAGGACAGGAGAAGGAGGTGACGCCACAGCTAACGCTCAGGAAGGGGGGAGGACGAAGAAAAAAAGGTTTTTTTTTTCAAAATGAGATTTAAGTAAAGTATATAATAATAAAGGAAGGGGTAAATGGGGGAAAAACCTTTAGTTGAAATGCCCGAGGGAAATTTTTTCTTTTGACAGAAATTTTAGTCAACAACATAATGTGACCGGAAGGTTATATCAGCACAATTCATCAAAAAGGCAGAGTTAGTTTGACACTTTCAGGTTTTATAAGGTTATATTGACACTTTCAGCCCAAGGTTTGGTTAGAAAAGCATTTAACCCTATAATAAAATAACTATAAGATATCATCTAATTACTTGTCACTCTTATATAATTGACTAAAACAAATTGCTAGTCAAACAAACTTTAACAGTCAGATAATCGCTAAAGTTAATACAATTCACTAATAGTGATTTATTGATTTTTAAACTACACAATAATATTTAACTTAAATACGAATTACAATAAAACTTAATATTCATATTGAAAAAAAAATTCCACTTGATTATGAAAATTATAATATTTTTCCATATTTACATGAAGTTGGATAATTGATTTTTTTTATTTTTAAAGATAATTCATTAAAGGTATTGGAACTGCACCCAACAAAGATCACACTACTACCATGTGTACAAACATTGGGCCATAAGATAACACAATAACCTATTTTTGATCTTAAACCACAAAGGATAAAAAATAGTTCTAGGCAAATATGTAAATGGTCTTAAAGGTATGATTTATTTACAGGTCATATAAATTCAAATGTATTCCACCTTATATCACCAAGTCTTGTTTTAGGCAGCCTAAAGTTTAGACAGAGATCATTATGCAATTATTAAACATTTTGATTGGGATGAAATTCTTTTTAAAAGTTGCAAACAAATTTGAGTATGATGAAGTTTTGCATTAATTTTGGAGAAAGATCCTTGCCTAAAGTTTAGGTTGCCTCACAGGAGACCGCCTCTAAAACTTATAGTATTATAATTATTTGTATAAATATATTATAATATTAATTTTCGAGTTGTATATGAGTCGAAATTAAATAAAACTATAATTTTAATATGAGCGCATTTTTTTTAGTTGAAAATTCATATTATTTCCACGTGTGACTACACATGTAGGTGTGACACGTGTGGTGCATGTAATTCACGTGTGGTTACACAGGTGAGTGACGCGTGTAATACACGTGTGGATAAGGGGACCAGGAAAAGAAAATTTGGTCAAATGGGATAAGGCGTATTACAAAAATGCGCCGGATGCATATTACTCAGTCAAAGTATAAGGGCGCATTACCATCATGCGCCTTATGCATGTCCGAATTATATTTAAAAAAATGAAAACTCTAACGGCGCATTTCTGAAATGCACCATCACCATTTGCGTCCATGTACCATTACTGTAGCACCAATCATGGAAAAAGCTCAGTAAAACATTACATATTTAGAGTAAAACATATAATTTATACTCACTCCGTCCAACCAGTTTTGCCCTATTTTTTGGACAACTTTTTCAAACCATATTTGACCATAAATTTCAATTAGTATATAGCATCAAATATCATCATGTGAGATATTTTAGACTCATATGTTTACGTAGTTTCTAAATATCAAATTTAAATATACCATTAATATCCGTAATTAAAGTTATTGATGGTCAAACATGGTCTGGGAAAGTTGTCCAAAAAATAGGGCAAAACTGGTTGGACGGAGGGAGTAGTAAATATATAATGTTTCTAAATTTTTTAAAATATTTCACTTACAGTTACCGCAGAGTACAAACTTCTAACTTCATATTATTTTAATTAATGTTCGTCTTTCCATGACTTTGTCAAACAATAATAACTAATACAATACTGATAATTATAAAATAACATTATCCGTTATTGAATTTGTTTCTTCATTATTTTGTATTTTATCACAAAGTCTTATTTTATAAGAACTAACCGTGAGATAGAATCATTTTATAATTTCTATAACAAAAAAGATTACGTGTGTTAGCATTATATATTAGCTATTTAATTAAGGATATTTTGATCTTTCATGTAATGGCCTTTATGGTTCTCTTTATATAATACTATTCATTAGCATGCTTGCAAGAAAACTTTTCACTCAATATAATTCTTCTCTTTCCGCAATCTCTAAATCCTTAAATCTTCATTTTATCAGAACCTCTTTCTCCTCATTGATTTAGTGATTGTTTGAAGGAGATTTTCTCAACCCCAACAGCGTTGATTGAAAAGAAAAATGGGCTCCCATTTTCGTTGAGGTATTTTCACTTCTGTATTTTGATTTTGGAATGCGCACTTTGTTTGCTTGTTGATTTGGGGTTGTTTTGTTGTTCTTGTAAGTTAGGGTTCTTCGATTTTGGGCTTTTTGGATGTGCTTGTACTTGGGATTGTTCGGGTTGTTGAATTGAGGCATTTCAGATGTTTTATGTTTGTGATTGTTTGGAATTGAGTTGATGATTCTCCAATGCATTTGTGATAATTTCAAATTGATTATTATTTTTTAATTGGGGCTCTTGTGATTTTTTGGTTTCGATTTATTGGATTGTATTTGGATTATTTATAGTTTGTTGTCGGCTTGTTGCACCATGAAAGGTGGTAAATATAACTCTCTTCAATTCGTTAATGTTCAATTGTATGGTAAAATTTACTCATATTGGAGCTATGTTATTATAATTTTTTTATGTGAAAATTTATACTCCCTCCGTCCCGCTACAAATGGCTTAGTTGACTTTTGGGAGTCAACTGCATCACTTTTTAACCATTAATATCTTTATTTATGTGTAAAAAAATTCAGAAAAAAATATAATATAAAAATACATGTTATAATGAATCCAACGACATATAATATGATACTAGTATTTATATGTAATAATAGAATTTAATGATCGAAGTTGGATTAGTTTGACTCCCAAAAGTCAACAAAGTCATTTATAGCGGGACGGAGGGAGTATGGGGTTATGTTACTAGTACTCATGTAAAGCCTAAGACCGGGGAAATCAATTATGATAAGTTGCTTCATACTTGGGAATGTGAGAATGTTAAGATTATCACTTGGATCAATAAATCGTTTACTCATTCCATTGGTACTCACTTGGCCAAATATGAGACTTCAAAAGAGGTTTGAGATCATTTTGCAAAGATGTACACACAATCGAACCTTGCCAAACAGGATCAATTGGAGAGTGATATCTTTGAATTTGAGATCTTCTGTTGAATCTGAATACCGGAGTTAATCCATGACTCTTTATGAACTTAAATGGCTCAACTATCGTCTCAAGGATTTATGGATTCAGTTACCTCTTCCTATCCCAGTTCACTGTGACAATGCTGATGTATTTCACATAACTGAAAAATCCTATTTTTCATGAAAGGACCAAACATACAGAAATCGTCTGGCATCTAGTGTGGGTAGGGGCGGCAAAATAGACTCATAACCCACGGGTCAAGCGGGTTATCTAACTTTAAACCCATATGGGTATGGGTAAAATGGGTAATGGATAAAATGGGTAATGGGTCAAATAGGGAGTTGGAAAATATGGATTGAACGGGTTGGGTTTGTGGTTTAACCACGGGTTTACCCATATGGGCTAAAACCCACCGTTTTACCCATATGAGTTGATACATAAATACATATGGGTTGAAACCCTCTGGTTTACCCATTTTTGACCCTTGAGTTGAATGACTTTCAACATGCGGATTGAGCGGGTCGCAACTCGACCCGTTTTGGCTCTACCCATATTTTACCCATCATAAAATGGGTCAAAATGGATCATACCCATATTTTTTAATTACCCATTTTACCCAACCCGTATTTGACCCGTCCGCCCATTTTACACCCCTAAGTGTGGGATGTGTTTAAAGATGGATTCATTTCCTTGGTTCATGTGCACACTCAGTCTCAACTTGCTGTTGTGTTTACAAAGTTGATATCCTCTAAGCAGTTTTTACCCGTTTTTGCTTAAGATGGCTTTTTGTGATCCTCACAATAGCCACATCTTGACATTGAGGTGGGGGTGGTGTGTGTACTGGAATTCTGATCGGTTTGCTCAGTTCTGATCAAACTGTTGTACTTACCTTCCTTCTGCCGCTAGTGGATTTACAATTGCAGAGTTGCTTCTAGACTAGTCTAGATTAGGTAGTTAATTCAACTGAAATCTAAAGTAGTTAGTCTGGTAGTTAGATTAGTTAGAAGAATTAACTTTTTCTCACTTCTATCAGAGGCAGCTTATATGTTGAATAATTAAGTTAATCAGATATCAGAAAATTTTCCCCAATCACACCTTCACTAGTTGTTCTTCTATCGGTTTTCTACCATTTCTGTAAACAGTTTGAATTTCCACGGAGTATATTTAAAAAACAACCATCTCAAATTTTAAATGACATTGGCTGGTCTATATATGTAATCAACCAATTGTACCTAACACTGGCAGTAGAAGAAATAAGCATTAAAGAACTTGCTGCTGCCCCAAATAGCAGAAAACAGATCAGAATTAGAATTGAGTAGCAACAGAATCGATTTGGGGTGAAATAACAAGATGGCAGAATTCATTAAAATGTCTATCTTAACAAATTAGAATGACAGTTTTCAATGAGTAATTTTGATCTATCTTGGTCCTGACAATTCTGAAGGCAGAACCTCAGTTCCTTCATAAGCTATCCCTTTTGCAACAATGGTTGGGTTTAAGAAGTCATAATCAAGAATTGTTTCGGCTTCTCCTAATCCCTCTAGCACCTTAACTACAGTAGACATCGACGACCTTTTTGTGAAATCCCCCTGTAAACACCATGCTGCTATCTGAAGCATCTCCACAGCCTCCTCAATGTGGTTCTGCATGTCCTCGCTGTTCTCATCCACCAATTCCGTGATCTTTCCTTCCTCGGCTTTTTCCTTGAAGATGCTCAGCAAGTGCTTATCTTCGTCGGCCTTGGACCAATCCAGGTTCTTTCGGCCACAGATGATTTCCAACATCACTATGCCAAAGCTGTAAATGTCCACCTTTTATGTGATGACAGAATTCAACCATTCTGGAGCGAGGTATCCAGGCGTTCCTCTCATTGTCGTGACAACTTTGCTCTGATCCTTTTCAATCAGCTTCGACAGTCCAAAATCGCTGATTTTGGCATTGAAGTTGTGATCCAGGAGGATATTTTGAGGCTTGATGTCCAAGTGAATTATTTTCTGGCTGCAATCTTCATGAAGATAGGCTAATCCCTTGGCTATCTCTGAGATTATACTTCTCCTTGTATCCCATGGAAGACAAGTGTTGTCCTCTCTGTTGAAGATCCATCCATCCAAAGATCGGTTGGCCATGTATTCATAAACAAGAGCCCTGTGTGACTTCTCAAAACAAAATCCAATCAGTTTCACCAAATTAACATGGTGGATGCTACCAATTGTTTTCACTTCCACAAGGAATGAATCCTTCGCTTTTCCTATGCCATCAAGGCATTTCACATCTATTTTCGTGCCATTCGTCAGCGCACCCTCGTAAACAGATCCAAAGCCTCCTTCCCCAAGTTTCTCACTGAAATCTCCAGTAGTAGCCTTCAATTCGTCATAAGAGTATCTTGTAGGCATTCCGGGTACTTCTAGAAAATCTTCTCGATCTTCATCCCGTTGCTGTTTCAGTTTTCTTAAAAGAACAAAGCAACAAACAATTACAGAGATAGACCCGAATAAAGCTGAAATGGAAGATGCAAGGATAACAGTTCTGCGCCGTGAAGCCTTGGCATGAGGATGTTGCACCTTAAGGTACGGAGTTGTGTTAAAGTGTGATGCCACAAAATTTTCATTGTTAGCAATGGAAAATACTTCAATTAGCACTAAGCAATAGCCTACTCTTGTATGAGCATTGGTAGCGAAAATCGCTGCTTTGCAGGAGCAGTTACTTAGACATAGACTTTTGCAATCTTCTTCACGCAATTGTGATCCTAATGAACGGAATGCAAAGTAATATGTGTTTCTGAGCTCCAAGAGAGTGTGATCTTACATATGATCACAACAAATTGGTGTGACAAGTGAGCATCCAAGATTTGGTTGCCGAAAAGTCTTCTGTGTGAATAAGTTTCCCTGACCACCTCTGGTAGTATCAGGACAAGAACATTGCTCCGAACATACGCCATATGCTCCACAAACCAAAGGGTAGTCACAAGCTTCAGAACTGAGAAGATCATCGTGATAATTGAATATAGGAGATTAGGGATTTTGGGAAGAAGAGTGTTCTTGAATGAGGAATGGTATTCATACAACGAAGAGAAGAAGACAATACATAGCAACACACAATAATATGAAAAGACTAGACTACCCTCAAACACACAATTATATGCTAACATCCCCCCTCAAACTCACGATGCTACAGCAATAAGCATTGAGAGTTTGTCCGATAAGAAACGGAAGCGCGCAGCGGAGTGAGCCTTCGTGAACAAATCAGCAATCTGGAGAGATGATGGAACAAACGGCAGTGAGATAGTACCAAGCTGCAAATGATGGCGTGTGAAGTGACAATCAATCTCAATGTGTTTGGTCCGCTCATGAAAGAC
>JAUOBV010124513.1:0-10077 GCA_032360425.1 Rubia occidens | reverse complement strand
GATGATTGGGATTATGAGTTTGGAACTGATTGTTGGAGTTTTCTAGGAATATTTGTACTGATTTGGTCTAGGATAACTATGGAATTTTGTGAATTCAGATGTTTGAATTTTTCAATTCGATCATTTGGATTCATGGATGCGATTACGTTTATGAATTTATTTGTTCGTATCTTTGTGTTTGTTGAGTTTCTTTTTCCAACGAGCACAAACTAAGCCGGGTAAGATTTCAGCAGTTTTGCGAGGTTTGATTTCATTCAAGATCTAGTTGTTTGTCAAAAATTCTCAAGAGCGGGTTGAGACAGGGGGCCTTTTAGGGTTAGATTGACACTTTCTTATTTAGCAAGGTTATATGACACTTTAAACAAAAAAATTGGGTTAGAAGTGCATTTTGCCCTATCAAAATTATTGAGCTCAATGTTGGTTTTCATACACATTGTTCAATAAATAACCAAAACCACTTCTTCATCAATTCCATCTTTGGGCTTACCGATGGATGTTGTAATGTCGGTAAGGATGGACAAATCTACATCCTGGAATGACACATCACGACCGACATCAGATTTCATCGGTCATAACATGCACTATGCTTTAAACGATTTTTGACTTAAGAAACCTACCTTTTACCGTGATTTTTTTTAATAATTGAGGAGAAAAAGTACCTTTTAAAAATTGAGATAGAATAACTTTTTACCTTGATTATTTGTCAAATACTAATAACCAAGGTAAAAAACATAAAGTAAAAGGCTAGTTTTCTTGTAGTGAATGAAATTCAATAATAATTTATTGATTGATTACTATATTTGCGAATGATACTTATTTCATTAAGGATGCTTAAAACTGCTGTTTCAGTTTAACTTGTCATCTCTGCGCATGTATCCCATTTCTAGCAGAGAGTCTTGTTTTAATCTGCCTAACAGTTACACTGATTTATATTATAATTAATATAACCAATGAGAAAAAAGCTCTACAATGACCAAAGAAGCTCTACGACGATGAAAAAACTCTAAGAGACTCAGCAGAACTCTACGGAACTCGACAGGACTTCGAGAAAACTTGAAGGAAATGACAGGCTCACTCGGCTGAACTCGATAAATAGGGCTCACCCAGAACTATGACAGATCGACACTCATCTTTGACTAGCTTTGGCAGTTTGCAATGGGACCGCAAAAAAAAAAGGTCATCGATTAGTTGCCAGTCTGCCTAACTACTGGTAGGTAAATGGATTATGCTGGGAAGGGTTGCTAACAAAGTTTGAGATTGTTTTTCTATTATTAAATATATTTAGTTTTTCTTCTTCTCCCCTTTATAATATTTTTTTATTTTTAGTTTTGGTGTTTAGGTTTTTAGGTTATAATGCAACAAAATGGCGATTTTAGAAAATGGTCTTGCTTTTGTTATGAATTTTAGATCCAAAATTCTCTGCCAATTTAGATTTTCCGGCAATCTTTTATTTGGTAGAACTGAGTTGACTTCAAATCTACTCTCTAAGTTGGTTTGGGAGAAATCCGGGTCTAAAACCATTTTTATTATTGATTCTTGACGATTCCTTTCATAATAACATTGTAGATATATAGATTCCGATTGGTTTGGATGGTTTAGACTACTTTGAACGGTTTCTTTTGGTTAGGTTACATTTGGATCAATTTTTTCCGATTGTTGAATTTGGTACGATTTAGAGATTTTTGTATGCATAAATTAACCAATAATATTTTGTGCGGTTGGCATATCATTTGAGTAAGAATGCAACTTGTGACAAATAAATGTCAAGTCTATATCTTGCTATTTTGACTATTTTGAATTGGGCTGCTGGCTGGAGGCGGTATTCCATTTGGTGGATTTAGATGGAGTTTACCAAACGGTCTCACAGTAGAGGAAGGCCACTTCATCTTACCATACACTTTTTGTTTAGAACTTTATGTTCACCACTTCTCTGTAGTTGGGACTAGCCTATACCATATGGTTTAGGGATTTCAAGCCCTTCATATTAATATTAATATTAATGGTTGGATTCTCAAACATCCCCGTTGTTAATGCCAATTCTTACTATCCACCTCTTGTCGTTCTCCTCTAATACAGTTTGTCTCTGAACCTACAAAACAGACAGACCAAGGACGGTCAGTCAAGAAGGTGTGCATAGGGTTGTACCTGCTCCGACGCTCCCGTTAGCCTTGTTTGCCGTGTAGAGTGTAGTGAGTGAATAGTGTAATGGTTCTGATTTCTTACCCCACGTGCACGTTGTTCTCCCTAGACATATCCCTTGGACGGCTTATGTGACCTTGCTATCACATCCTAAATTCCGCCCGTTATTTCCTCCAGCAAGTTTGCCCATTTGCTTGCTCACCAAGTGGCTTGAAGAGCCGATGTGGGCCGATATGGCCCATACGTTATCACCCGTCACTGATGGTTTTGATAAAAATGTTTTTTTCATTTAATGCAAGTGGCCTGAAAAGCCGACGTGGGCCGATCTGGCCCATACGTTATCACCCGTCACGAACGGTTTCGATTAAAAATGTTTGTTTTCATTTAATGCAATGATATTATAATAATTTTTGATTTTTTTTAAAAATACAAATAATTATAATCTGAAATTAAAAGTTATAGGAATGAGACTTGTTATAATTGATCTACTTCTTAAATTAATACTCCCTCCGTCCAAGCGCTTTCTATACACTTTTGGTCAAGTTTCTCCAGACATGTTTGACCATAAATTTCAATTAGTATATAAGTACTAATGTTATCATGTCAGATATTGTTAGATTCCTTGCATCATATATTTTCTAAATATAATTTTTTTATACACTATTAGTATACGTAATCAAAGCATCGGTAGCAAACATAGGCCGAGAAAGTTGACTAAAGAGTGTAAAGAAGGGAATGTGACGGAGAGAGTAATTGATATCTCAATAAGTTTGATTTGAGCGCAATCTATATTTTTGCACTCCCCCGTCCCAGCCAATTACGCAAAGATTTTTTTTTCCAATCAAACGTGTCGAACTTTGACCACAAATTTGAATATATATATATATATATATAAATATATATGCATACGTGTGTATATAGGGAAGAGTTCAATACACACCCTTATTTGTAATCTCATGGTTGAGATTATTTTACGAAAAATAGATTTAATAAATGGGTGAAATTATATATATGAACAATAATTTTATCGTATGAAATATTGTTAGATTCGTCGTAATATTTAGTTTCTGAATATCAATTTTTTATGCACCATTATTGTTCATAGCTACAAATATTTACAGTAAAACATGTTTAAAGATTGTGAAAAATATTCTTTGCAAGTTTGGTTGGTATGGAGAAAGTACAATACTCCCTCCGTTTCACTAAAAATGACACACTTACTTTTTTAGTTTTTTTTAAAATGACTCATTTTTCATTTTTGGCAAGATTCTTTCAATCTCATCCACTAATTCTACTTTTTACTTTCTACATTCATTTCATCCACTCATTTTCTTCATCTAAATCTAAGATACTAAAACTAGTGTGTCACTCTTAGTGAAACGGAGGGAGTACTAGTTCTCCAACCATATTTTTGCTCTGGACAAGGTTACATAATGAATAGTAAATAGATTGGGAAAAGGCACTGAGGAGAGCGGTGCTTTATGAACATGAAGAAAACAAGAGCTTCAGAAGGACTGAACACAAGGACACTTAATAGAATTGGCTGGATCCCACAATTCAACGCTCTTACAATTTGATTGAAAATACATTTTAACTTTTGTTAAGACATAAGACATGGAGTAGTATCTGTTCCTCCATGCAGCTTTTCTCCCCTGTAGATTCCTGCCCTCATCATGGAATTGCTCCATTTACTGTTTTTTCCAATAAAGAAATGAGGACACAATCTCCCGTTTTTTTCTAAAATTCAAAAGCATCTAAATACAGATGGGGAGATTATATTAAGGAACCCCAGCCCTAACATAGGAAAAAATAAAATGAATGTTGTTACAAAAGTGCCTTAAAAGCTGCAGAGAAAGTAACGAGAATGTAATAGATAAGTGAAACTTGTGTACTCCCTCCTGTCTCATCAGATTGTCCCCAAATAAAATGATACATTATTTGAAAACTCACTGATCTGAAAACTCTGGCTTGCATTCGTGGTTACCCCATCCCTCGCAGCGCCACAATCGACGCTCGCCATCAGCCCATCCCCCAGCCCGCAACGCCACCACCTAAACCCGCCATCCCCTGAGAACATCACTGATATGAAAACTCAGGCTTGCATTCGTGCTTGCCCCATCCCTCGCAGCGCCACAATCGACGCCCTCCACCACCTCCTTAATCGATGCCCTGCCTAATTGACGCCCTAATCGATGCCCGCAACTCCACCACCTAAACTCCCCACCCCCTGAAGAAACTTGCCGATCTGAAAACTTAGGCCTCCATTCGTTGTTGCAAACTTTCCGAGAGAAATGGGTAAAAGGGAGTTGAAGAAGAAGAAGCAGACGAAACAACGGAGAATGAAACAAAGGAAAGGAGAAATGGTTTGGAAAATTGGGGGTAAATTTGTCTTTTTAACATAATCCAGTTTCAAACTGCCGAAAAAGGTTATACGTGCACATACAATAGCTATCTAGGGTTACATTTGTACTTTAATTATCACAGGGTTATATTTATACTTATGTGAATTATATAGGGTTATATATGCACTTCACTCTTGTCCTAATGAGATTTTTGTCCATGCGGTAACCGAAACCCTAAGTCGGCAATAATTGAGTTACCTCAAACAAGTTTTTTTTATTCTTATAAGAAACATCACCTTTTGCCTCGGCTGCGGGGGTTTTTACCTTGATTTTCAACCATAAAAATTTGAGGTAAATGTGGACGTAGTAAAAAGTATACTTTCTGCCCCGGTTTTGGTTGGAAACAACCGAGGTAAATAATTAAAAGCCGACACCACCACTGACAAACAAGCAACGTTGGGCTTTCTGCATAGGCGGCCAACTTTCCAAAAAGCATGCTACATCGTTTGAGGCGATGTCGCTGAAAGAAAAAGTGACACCATTCATGAGGATAACCGACGTCGCAAATTTAATGACCGACATTGCAAAATATGATTTATAACTGTGGTTTTGAACTATGGTAAATGTTTTCTTTTACCTCGGTTCTTGTGCAAATTAACCATAGTAAATATCTTTATGATGAAACCCTTGCCGACCGGCCCATAACATTGGGTGTAACAAATTCGTTGTCGATAGGCAAAAGAAGGTGCGACATCGGAAAGTCCAACATTGTTGTTGCCGATTTTGATAAAACGATGACATGACATTTAAATCTAGATGACGTTAAATATACCGAGGTCGTACGTAATGGTGCAACTAGGGTTAAATTTTTGTGCACTTCAAGGAGTGTACAATGTTGTAGATTGCGGCGTGTTTTTTGCCACGCCATTGTTTTGATCAAGCTATGTCGTTCGTTTTGTGGTACCATCGGTAACTATGTCGAACATTTTGACGATATCGCTTATGGTTATCTGGTCAACCGAATGGTACAATATATGGGTGCGACGTCGGCTTTTATGTGAAAAACAGAAATATAAATCTACTGAAACGTATAACTGACGTCGAATGCCTTTCAGATTGCATATAATTACACCATGCATAATGCATACAGACTAGAAGGATCAAAACTACACCTACGAATACAGAACGCATGCTATAAAATTCTCACAAAATTAACTATACCATTGATTCTCTATAGCTAGCTATATATCTATATCAAGGTATCAAAAAATACATTGGGAAGTATCAATGGGAATTTTATAGAATGATGCTATCACAAAAAAAAATCAACCTAATCCTAGATGGATTAAGTAAACTCTTGAAATTCTTTACCATCATTTAGAGTGCCCAACCTTCACATACATCCTCCAAAAGCTTGATTGGGTAGGGTGATTTGTCCTTGGGAAAACACTGCAACATGGAGTAAACTCATATTCAATAAAAAAGGTTGGTCAAAATCGTGATATTATCAATCGAAACAATAGGTGAGTATATAGAGATACCTTTTGTAGATCGAACTGATAATCCTTCACATGCGAGACCAAATCCTACATAAAGTTCATGCAATAGGTATCGCTTTCCTATGGGGCTGCTTGTTTTTTATGCTATTGTTCGTACAAATTGTTCACAAACACATTGTTGTGTCCTTATAGGAATATTTACTTCAAACTAAAATTTTGAATTAAATTATAACCTTTAGGGATTTCCAATGGAATCCTTTGCAGCCGCTAATTGCGGGATCCATCATCACTTTTGAAATTGTAAATGTATTCTTTTTTTGTGGCATTTCTTGTAATGGATTGAACCAGAACACCGTGTTTGAAGGAAGAAAATAATGGCCACCATCCAATGTTTGCTATAAAAAAATTGTCATTAATTCATTATAATCACATAATATTTAATAGAATCCAAACAAGAGTAAGGCAGTAATTAAGTGTAATTAAGTATAGTTGACTCACCTCTCGTAATAAGATACGATATAAATTGAATTTTCCTTCAACATCAATCGGGAACTTAAGTAGGCCAAACGCTATTCCATTGCAACATGTTCATGTTGGATCTTTCTTGGGCAAAGAACCCCTATCAACCTTTTCATTTTGGAAATGGATTGTGTATGCAAGAGCCTGTAAACATGGTTAGACATGACAAATTGAAGCAAAATGAAATAATTATATAGATGAATAAAGGCAGGGTGATGGATTAATACTTACATGAAATGTAGTTGCATCACGAGAGATGGAACATTATTGAAATGGAACAATCCCTCCAAATTCTCCTTCGGAATGATTGGATTTACCTTGTACCCAAAAATATCTGGTTCTTCCACAAGGATTTGTACAAGATGATGGAGGGTGAGTCGTCGCAACCGTGTGGATGTTTTTCAGGGAACCATGCTTCATTCTAGATACACGAGACTTTGTAAGTTTTGGATCCCCACATACTAATCCTTGTATTAATCTATATGTAATCAACGGGTAAAGTTATGTGCACAACATATGTCTCTAATCATAAGTAATACCACACATTTATCATGTTACCTTCTTAGTAGGATTGTTGTCCAAAATATAGACCAAACGAAGGGGCCATTCAACAAACATTCCTAATGCTTCATCCACCGTACTTGCCTTGAGTTCTGGGATTGGAAGAACTATACCATCTACAAAGCTCTTTGTGACATTAACTACTACGTTCTCCTCGATCGGCTTTTTATGATGCACTCAAATAGATGTGTAAATTTTACCTTCTGCCACCACGTGGCTCTCACCATCAACACGTTCATCAAGTACAAGGAATTATCCTACACAAGAAGACTAGCTAATTTTTTTAAAAAAATATAATTTACTTTATGAAATGAAATGTATAGTATATATACTATTACTTTTGTGTTGCATTGGTTGGCTTCTACTAACTTCTATCTTAGTCGATCAAAGGAAATAGGTGTTGTCGAAGTACTAGATGGTTATACGAGTCTACTATCACACTCCAGGTGGTCATGTATTGAGATTGTCGGAGAAAAAGATCAAGGGAGAGCTGGTGTTGTTTGTTTTATGCTTGGAATGATTCTCTCCAACTCTAGTGACATTTTCCTCCCATTCGATTATTGCTGCGAGACATTAACCACTAGTTGGCTTAATGTAAAATTCAAAGCATCAATCTTTCTTGTTGACTACATGAAGCGATGTAAACCTTAGGTGGTCAAGATTTGACAAAGACGTCTCTATGTGTAGCAAGAGTAACGACACACCGGACTCGGCCCAGATTTTAATCTTGTTAAGCAGGTCATTTTTTCCAACACCGATGTACTCGCCGGACTCTTATTTTCTTTTTAGATCCTTCTATAAATTTCCAATAATCAATCTCATTTTCTTGAAATTATTATTGAAAAATAACTAATATTTTATTAACTTAAAAGTGGGAAAACTTACAGTTTTTTGCCCAACCAACTCTGCATCTTTGATGTGGAACTTACCCTCCTTCTTCCAACAACATTTGTATTATTATTAAGGAATAGAAATATTATGTGAATATTACTTGTAATTTTAATTAGATTATATTCCTTTTCCTTTTCTGTATAGGTCTTTGTACCTCTACATAATGTACCCAGAGCATGAATACAAACACACAATTATTGCCTCGTAAATTCTTCACGGTATCAGAGACTAAAATCCTAAAATCCTAAAAGAATTTTCCATAGCCTTTTCTCAAGCTAACGTCAGTTGCGGGTTTCGATCACACGCCGCTGGTGTTCAGTTTTCGCCGCTCTCCGACTGCTGTCCATCGATCGCTGCAGCCCTCCGATCAGGTCACCGCAATCTTCTGACGCCTTACGTACTCTGATCTTCCAGTGCATTGTCCTCCACACGCCGACATCAATTCACGCACTACCGCCGATTCTCTACGTGCCTCTGCGTTAAACGCTTGTACCGCTGATCTGCTTCTGCCACTAATCTGCAACTATGTTTTCACCTAGTTCCAGTTATGATGTTGATGAGCAAGCTCGCATCATTGTTGAAGTTAAGGATAATAAGCTACAGGATCTCAATGTCGCCGCTGTGATTGTAGCTTTACTAAAATAGTTGCAATTACAATCTGGCTCTGGGGATCTATCCCTGCTGGTTAATCTCTGAATGATCCTTACTATCTTAGTACTACCGATGGCCCCAGTTTATCAATTTGTCCCGTCATAATGAAAGGTGAAGAGAATTACCTTAAATGGTCTGCTGCGATTTCTGGCGCTATGCTTGCCAAAATGAATATTGGTTTCATTGATGGAACCATTACCAAACCCCCGGATAATCATCCTGATATAGTTGATTGGCCGGGAGTTAATGCTATCCTTGTATGTTGGATCTTGCAGACTCTAGATCCACTATTGCGTTCTTCTACCAGTTACTATGTCATAGTTAAGGAATTGTGGGATGATCTTAAGGCACGATTTATTCTTGGGAATGGTTCAAAAATTCTGCAGATGCGTGTCAGCTGAATGGTTAGACTGTTGCAATTTATTTTGGTAAAATGCAGAAGTTGTTCAGTGATTACAACTTACTCCGGTCTCATCTAGTTTGAACATGTGAAGCTTGCAAACCACTGTGCACATGCAACCACGCTGCTAATGCCTTCCAAGAATGTGAGAATGACATGATCTATCAATTTCTCCTCGGTCTTGATGAAGGCTATCACACCTTGCGATCCAACATCATGACCACTAATCCTTTGCCACCTTTCATGCTCGTATATGCTCTTGTTGCTCAGGATGAGAATCACAAAGCTGTCATTTGGTCTCGCGAGTATTCAACTGACTCTATGGCATATGCTGCACGAGGCCCACTATCATTGGGTTATTCAACAGTTTCTCTCACTTCACCTGATCGCAAGACTCTCACATGTACACATTTTTATCGCAAAGGTCACGACAAAGATACCTGTTTCAAGGTCACATGCATACCATATTGGTTCAAGGAGTTGAGCCAAAATCCAAGAAGACGGGTCTAACTCCACCGACAACAGCGAACCGGCCGCCAGTGTTCGCCTGGCTCTGCTGCCTTTTGCAAGTGTTGCCCTATCACCACATGGCCACACCACGGAAGCCGTTCACCATACCCCTTCCTGTTCTGACTTTGGTCCTGCATTGTTCGATGACCAATGAAGTACGACCCTACATTTATTTAACCAGTTTAATGTTGTGTCTGACCATGGGTCAGGTAAGTCTACTTTACCATGGATTCTTGATTCGAGAGCCTCATATCACATGATTGGTGACAAAGGTTCTCTTATTAATATCACTACTGTTGTTCATTTTGTGAATGTTATATTTCCTGATGGGTTTGTGTCATCTGCAACCCAATATGGTTCTATTCTCGTTGGGGATGTTACTCTTACTCACGTGCTCTACATACCTTCTCTGCAATGTCATTTATTATCAAGTTCTAGATTGTCATCTGCCTTAAAATGTCTAGTTTTGTTTACTGGAAATTATTGCATTTTACAGAAAATCAATACGGGGACTGTGATTGATGTGGGTGAATAACAAGGGGGGATTATTGACTTTGTCTTCTGG